>OZ037779.1:1300000-1410000 GCA_964035525.1 Porites cylindrica | reverse complement strand
ATCAGTAAAGAAATCGGTAAAGCGTGGCGTAAGAGTCTTACGCGCGCGAAGCGCGGGAGCCTTCCACGCCTTCTTTGACTGCTCACGCTAACCTGAGATCAGGCCCAATTTTAGCGGTTCTCATACATTACGTTTCGCCTTGCCCGCCGGAATGTTATTACAAAGCGAAACGAAAATTGAGCCTGACCTCAGGTTAGCGCACGCGCACATACGGACTGTTTTGCAGTCTAGCGAGCCGTTAGTCTTACTATTTTTGTTGGGATGCCCTGCGCGAGCCTTTGCGAAGGAGAGAGTTTCAGGGGTCAAATAACGCCTGGGGTCTCCACTCCCAGAATCTTAGAATCTTAAGCAGCCCGTGAGACAGGCGTTTCATGGGTAAGGGAGAAGGGGGATATAGATTGCGCGAAAGCTAGTTAAATGTGTAGGATATTAAGAACGGATAATTTTCTCTTGTTGACTTAACTAGAAAACTCCTTATTATCTAAGCTCAGTGCATAATATTATGTATTTGCAAGCGGAAGTAGTAATAATATCGTGAAAAAACTTTTATTGATCGATCTGTTCCATTTCAATTTTATCATTTCACTACATGGGAAAGCTAAGCAGTCAGCAGATTGGATGAAGACGATAAAGGATTAAAATTGCCATTCAGATACGTCTTCTCAATTTAAGTTTAGAATTGACTAATGTGGGTTATGTATGTGGGTTATGGGTTAGCATCTGAGGGACTGAGGGGCGGACTTCTGCAGGTGGGGGGGGGGGGGGGGTACTCAATCTGCATTTGTAATTGACTATGTGTTTAATTTTTGGAATGTTCTCATGTTTTATATTTTTATCAGCATCTCTACTAATGTCGTCATATATTTCACTCATCCACGTTCGTGGTTCTATATATGGATTGTTGTAAGGATGGGAAAGAAGGGGTGAGCAATGTAAAATAGACCACATGACGCGAGTGGTGTAAAATTGTATTATTGCAATTGTTCACCAGCCTACTGTATGTTGGTCAGGGAGAGACTCGTTCAACAAACCACGCGCCTCAGCTTCTTCCGCGTCACTTCTCGTAATTGTTTATGCATACTAAATAATATCCAACCGTAGCGTTTTTATGCTTTTGAAAACCACTTCTTCTGAACTTTTCTAAATCTACACAGAACAGTAGACAACTTATATTGACATGGCAATTGGCATGACCAATTAAAGTTACTACAAACGTAAGGTCTACACCAGCAAAACGTTCGGAAATATGGAATAACGACAATAAGTAATTCACACGCGCGTTACGCGTAGAAGCATGTTTCTACGTCTTTTACAGCCTGAGGCGGGAGTTCCAGGGTGAAGAATTGGGGAATTTGCATTCGGTTAAGTTTTTACGTGTATGCCATCAACAAAAACAGGTTATATGAAAGAACTCGCGGAAAACTTTTTCTGACTCAAGTAAAATAACAAAAGCCGTGAAGAAGATCTATTTTTTAGCGTACATGTCACGGCACAGAAGATCTTTAAAAGTTAGTGATTGATACAAGAAGAGGATTTACCGGGGGTAATTAGTAAGAACAGTTCAATTGCTCTGTATGCTGATGACTGTAAAATGTATAGGGTTATTAGTACTCGAGAAGATCTGTCTACTTTTCAAAGTGACATAGATAAAATTTCAGACTGGTGTAAGATGAATATAAAGATGAGAATTAATATCAAGAAATTAAATGTAAGATCATGCGAATAAACAGGAAAAAGTCACCCTCTAGTTGGGGAGTATAATATTGAAGGTCAACCTTTGGAAAGTGTGTATGTGTATAAAGAATTAGGATTAATTACTGCTTGTAATCTTTCATGGAACCAACACATACTAAACGTAACATTGATAAATTGGAGGCTGTTCAGCTAAGAGCTACCAGATGGATCACTAGGTGTGATGATGATTATGATACTAGACTAACTAAGCTAAAATTGTTGTCATTATCTAATAAAAGGTTCACTAGAGATGTTACATTTTTTTTAATGTAATTAATGGACCTTATGATATTGACATTTCAAATAAGCTCATATTTTGTAAGGACAGAAATATAGGTTATAACTTGAGGAAAAATTACACACAGGACCTTGTTCCAAATTTTAGTAGAACTGATGGTTTTAAATATAGTTTTTTTTAACCGTGTTGTAGATGAATGGAATGGTTTACCCAATCATATTAGAGAATCAAACAGCATTGCAACTTTTAAAAGAAATGTTTTAAGCTTTATTAAGGATAACTAGAACATTTATATTTCTATTTGTATATATTCTTCTTATATTTTAATTAGTAGGGGCATCCCTAGTATGGCGCATTGGCGCTTTTGGTTGTCTGCTTCTCCACAAGTAGTATACTATGTTAAAACTTAACCGGATTTTGGATTTCCCTTGGATTTCCCGCATACTAATTTGGATTTCCTAAGAGCGAATACTACAATAGGCACAATAAGCTTGCCTCGGCTTGCCCGTTAAGTAACTTGAGCCCGATTTTCAGACCGTCTATTAAAAGAAATAAGAAAGCGATCACCTAGCAACACGAGAAACTGCTTACTATATCTTATTTAGTGCTAAAATTCGGATACATAAACGAAACACATACAGAAAGTGGAGTTGAAAAGTCTTTATTTCAATGTAGTTTACCTCTTCTTCAATTTAACGCTAAAACTCGGATATGTTAGGTTATCAAAACACACGCACATATACACAAAGTGGAGCTGAAAACTCTTTATTTCAAGTTTGTCTGACTATTACAAAACCATTTTCTCCTTTCTATCTCGAGGAAATGAAAACCTATTTAAGTCTCAGCGTTTCACGCGCCGTTAGTTGTTTATATATCCGAGTTTTAGCGTTAAATGAGATATAGTAAGCCGTTTCTCGTGTTGCTAGGTGATCGCTTTCTTATTTCTTTTAATAGACGGTCTGAAAATGGGCTCAAGTTACTTAACAAGTAAGCCGAGGCAAGCCTATTGTGCCTATTGTAGTATTCGCTCATAGGAAATCCAAATTAGTATGCGGGAAATCCAAGGGAAATCCAAAATCCGGTTAAGTTTCAACATAGTATACTACTTCCACAATTTTTTTTTCTTATAGTAGTGTTAGCTTATTTCATTTCATTATTTGGTGGTAATGTAGTGGAGTGAATCTGTAATAAACAAATAAACAAATCTTAAATGTTCTGGCAATGTTCAAAGTGTTTGAGATGACCGACTTCTGCATGCCCTCAAGTACGCTCCGTGCTCTCGCTCCTAGTAGCTTCCTCACCAACTTCTCTAGGTGTTTAGAGTAACCACCCAGTACGTCAACTATTACGTTGTACTGTTCAACTCTTTAACCATTACATCTCTGCTTCAGCTCCCGCATCATAGGCCAATACTTGAGTGTCCTTTCCTCATCTTTGTTAGCGCTACTCTCAACTCTCAATCCATGGGCAGCTCATTTCAGTTGTGCTTCTTGTGACTTCTTTCCTCTCGTGGCTGACAAGTCGCGCGTCGATCTGATTATTATTATTATTATTATTATTATTATGTACATAGGGTCTATTAGGGTACATAGGGTATATATTTTAATATTTCATATTCTTGAATCTGTAAATAGTCTATTTTTTTTTTAAATTATTATTATTATTATTATTATTATTATTATTATTATCGCTCATAGGACGTAACTGCTCTGAGGCAGAGCGCGATCTAGTAGCATTGCCAGTGCTTATGGGAGGTCTTAGGCTCATAAATCCATCTGATAGTGCGGATGCGGAGCCTTCAGGGTCTATTAGGGTAAGCGCTCCACTTGTAAGCAAAACAGAGGCGCAATCCCATGAGACCCCAGAAGAAGTCGAGGTACAACGACTGGTATATGCCACCCCAATGTGTCACCCCAATGCGGACTCGTATAGAGATCTTAGCCCCAAGCAAATCTACAGGATTCATGAAAATGAAAAGAAGCGAAAATACATCTCTCGCGTCACAGAAATGGAGCAAGGCACCTTCACCCCACTGGTATTTACAACGACGGGAGGGATGGCTGACGAATGTCTGAGATACCACTCAAGATTAACCGAGCTGTTATCTGCAAAAAAGCAAGAGAGCTACGCCACAACAATTTCATGGGTCAAGGCAAAACTGTCCTTTGCAATTTTGCGGAGCGCGCTCCTATGCCTAAGGGGATCAAGAACCCCGAGAAGTAGGAACTTAGATGTTAAGGACAGGGATCTAGAAATAGAGAGGGGTCAAGCAGGACTTCCCTAGACTCAACAGCTATAGATATATAATTGTCTTTATTTTATTTTATTTTTTTTAAACAGTTGAAAGAAACTTTTGAATTTTAGAGGCTGACAGTTTTTTTTATTGAAATGAAATGTTTTTAATTCGAATAAATTTTTCTTAGTTAAATTAACTCTTTCTAAGCTAAGTTAAGTGCTTTTTTAAATCGACAGGAATTGTAAATAGTGTTTTGAATGAATAGTTTTTCTTTTTTTCAAGTGAATTAATTGTAAATAGGATTTTAATAGTTAGCATTGTTGTCAATAAAATTTTTTCATTTAATTAATATAAAAAAATTATTATTATTATTATTATTGTTGTTGTTGTTTTTATCATCATCATCATCATCATCTTGCAGCAGATTGAGATGATATCATTTAGGGAAGTGACTTTCAAGCAAAGATCGAGATTCGCATTTTTCGTTATTAGAGACGGGGGGAAGGTAACTCTATTGTTTCCCACCTAAGTTTCTTGACCCACTCCGCCTGCCAGTATGACGTCACATAGTCACGGGCAAGAGCTTTGGGTCGCTTGTGCAAATTAGCAAGGGATACGACAGTTATTTGGACGAGCGAGGTCGAGGGAAAGCTAAGAAACAAATATCGCTATATATCGCTTATTTGATCGAATGTGTGTGAGCTTTGGTGTTGCTATAATCTGCTTGTGTAAACCGTTTTGATATTTTGTGTCCGTGATTGTATAATTTTCTTAATTTGTTTGGAGGGCCGAGTTGCGAGATCGCCATCTGTTTCACGGGACCGGCAAGGTCATCAAAACTTAAATCTTGTGTTTTTCTCTAAACTAGCAAGGTCTAGTCTCCAGAATAGGAGGTTTCATTCACAGATCACGCATGTTTGTATTTCATCCATTCTTTTGCTAATTAAATGGGCCTAACTTTATATCATTCCTTTCGAGTGTGGGCCTCTGTTGATCTCCTAATTCTTCACCAAATTCACTAAAGCTTGTTCGATCGATTATGTACGTCGAGTCGGCCCGTTGAACCCGAAATAACGCGAAATAGCTATGAAATACGCGGTTAAGCTAATTTTCCTCAAATGTATATTTGAATTCATGATAAATACAGCTCCACCAGCTTCAAACAGCGACTATGGCAGAGAAAAATTGTTTTGATATGACAAAATTAATTTTTCTAATCATGGTGGTGCAGTGGTCAAGGAGTTGCTTGCACTTGCAGATAAACCGGGTTCGACTCCCGGCGACGCTGTTTTTACCGTTTTTCCTGTTTGGTTTCTTTTTTTAACACTATTTTTTCTTTTGGCATTTTTTCCTTTATTCTTACTGCAGACCCTGCTGGTCATGCACTTGGATCAATATATATTTTAAGCTTAAGTCCGGAGTTTTATTTTGGAAAAGGGATTTCAAAAGCTCTTTATCTGCATACTGGCCAAGCTTACGACCAGATAAAAACCATAAGCCCTGTCAAGACATGTCCCCCCTCTGAGAAAGCTGAATTTTTTTCAATGTTAGTTGACATCATGACAAACAACACACAGTATACCACAAACTGTGCTAATTTACACCCAACACCCACCAGTGACCCACTGCCGAAAGTTAAACTTGCCTTTTGTACATCGTCTTAATCATCAATATTACTACCCTAAATCTCCACTGGGTTCAATGCCCCCAAAAAATAATTAGACGAAACCTGTTGTTGCTTTTCGGGATTTAATTACAGAATTCCAGGTGTATGCCCAATACAGTATTAAAATGCGGTAAAGCAACAAGATTCAGTGGTCATAGTCTCTCACAAATACCTGTCATTTAGCTTCGTCTTTCAACGCTACAGCTAAGCAAACTTTGAGAAAAATGATATGGGGTTCCACTAGCTCTGAAGAGCTGAAAATAAAGTAAAGAACCTCCTATTGCTGTGTCTAAACTCCTCAATCTTGCTGTGCACTGGCCTTCAAAAGTGCGACCGGTCAGTATGATTGCCCGTAAAATTTTCTCGACGATAGAAGGGAATCTTTAAAATTCATTACTTCACTGGACATTTCATTCCAAAAAAGTACTTAAGTCAAGTTTTCTTTGTCAATAGAAACCTTAAAATCTCCAAATCCAAGAAATCGGAACAGTATTCCCGTGATAAAATCGAAATTCTTATCTGTCTCCTCGATGAACACTTTGCTCGCCATTTTGAAAGTCACTAACGCGAGACGTGACGTCATACTGGCAGGCGGACTATACCACAGATTTCCTTAGAGACATCTTCCCCCCCCCCCCCCCCCCCCTTCCCTGGAGACGGAAAACAAAAGGATCACCTCGATATATTAGAGTAATCAAGGCAAAGTCCTAAATTCCAATTCCATCAGAACACGTACCCAAACGTTTACAAAAGTGTTCTAGAGAGCTCCTATGTAATTTCTCGTCCTGCTTCGCCACTCGCCATCTCCTCTCCCTAACAAAACCACCAGCTACACAGGCTACCACGATGTGTGGATATGTTAACATCTTTAAAAAGGATGTTTTAATTTTATGACTTAGCCGACCAGGAAACTATTGTGATGCCTTTGGACTGACTTCAGTATTCCTTTCCTTGGCATGAACTGCAGAGAGCACTCCATCTCCGAATTGAAATGATTATCTAGTGCTAAAAGAAACGCCTGTTTAAGGCTGCGTTCACAAAGCACTGGACATGCGTTTAGATGTTCAGTTCGGCACCCCGTTCCACCTTAACTATTCGAATATTTCAACGCCAAGTGGTTCAAGAATATGAACGCCAAAATCGAGATCAAATTTTTGGCCGATGTGATTGAAAACTTGACTAGCGCGGTGTGAACACCACAATTATTGTCTAAAATTCTCTTGTGCAGCAAATTTGATGGGTGCGGTGTGAACACAACCACCATCTAAAAATCTAAATGTTGAACGGCAAAGGTGTGGTTTGCGTGGTAACTCAGCTAGGGGACGCCATTTTGGATTTGCTAAAGTAGCACTCTGCGCGTTGACAAATAGTTAAACAAAAGTTCAAATTCAACCTGGTTCGTCAGTTCCGCGTGAAGGAAGTGAAAATATTGAAGCGTCCGCTCAAATTTTTCAACCGGTCAAAAATTCGTCCGGTGTCGCTTGAACGTAGCCCAAGAGTAGATTGCCAGAAAAACATGGGGTCCACGTGACCAACAGTAAGAGAGACTTCCGTTCGCTAGAGCCAGTTGGTAGTTATTTTTGAAGCAATGTTGTAAAATAAATTTTCAGTCCTCTTTTTAAGTATTCTATTGATCCAGAGGTGAAAATGCTGTATGGTGATTGCTCTTACCAGCTGAGGGAACATTCAGGCGGGACTTGCAAAGAGGAAGCAAAAATAAATTTTTCCCTAGAAGGTAATGGTGCGAACGATAGTTGCTTTAACGTTTTCGTTGCGATTATCAAATTGAATGCCCAAACGCTTAATGTTATGACGTAGAGCTCATAACCCACTATGTTAATAACAAAACAACATGACTTCAACAGAAGAAAGCAGATTTAATACGTACTGCTTTTTCCTGTAAAAACACGGCCACTGAATAAAATTTATCAGCTGCTTTTCTCTAAAACCTTTACTATTACCCGCTAGTTTTCAGTACAATTCAAACCCGAACTAATTAAAAGGAGCCATAACGTATTTTATCCTTTACCACTCACTTAACGGCTTTGATATATTTATCTTCATGCTTTCTTTCTTTTTTTTTTTTCACTCAGTCTTTTGCTGCATTGATAGACTGCCAGAAAGTTTTTAAAAACTTTGTCTGATTCATATCAACTATCTACTGTTTCTTTTATGGCCAGGACACTAAAAGAAAAACAAAGAACTGAAAACCTACTCTTAGTTTAACAAATGGAAATTTCTCTCTGTTTACTTTAAAATAAAATAAAAACATTATCATTATATCATTATATTCCAAAGTATTCAAACATCAAAGTTGAAATCTAGCAGGTCATTTCCTGGTCCTTTGTCACAGCTATGTTTCAAAATATCTTCCATGCTTGCTTCTTTGATGCCAAACGGTAAATCTTTCCACTTTTTAAACATCTTTCGTGGTTGATCCTCTCCTGGAAACTCCAGAACAAAACTGCGAATCTTGATACACAGCCACTCCACCCCGCTGATAAGAGCTGTAACTCCCCAGTCCTCACCACAATTTTTGCAGAAAATCTTCTTGTTCATTTCTATGTCATCAATTTTCCTTGGCTTGTTAAGAGGTTTGATATCCACCTTTTAAATCGAAGAAAAGGAGTAGAAGCTGTTAATTTCGCAGTTCTGTTTAACGTTAATGCGCTTGTTTAATAATAAAGCTTAGTATAATTACGTTGATGATTATCGAAAATTGAGCGCAATGATTGTTTAGGAGCTTCGCTTCATCCCGCTATAATCACCTCGCGGTGAGTATAACATTGAAGGCTAGCAGTTTTCAAAGTGGCAGCCAGATTTGTCAGTGATGTCTCGGAGTCGGAAATTCATCAATGCGAACTGAAAATGCTGTTACTCAAAAACAAAAGATGCTACAAAATTTGGAATCAAGCTATTCACAGGTAGGTTGATAAAATTTCTCTTTTGCAAGTAACACAATTTACTGAAAAGTGGTATGCTTGTTTACATTTTTTCTTCTTCAAAGAATCGGCAACTTTTAGTAACTTTTGCGAAATATTTTGTTCCACAGATTGGTTTCAACAGCTGCAAGAGTTCACAAATGAAATAGAAAACATGGAAGTCGATGAATTAAATAAAATGTCTGGCAAAAATTTATGTTTCCGTGAGGAAAACTGACGGCAGCTACTATAAGAAAACCAGAGCTTGATGTTGATCAGAGGCGCTCTCGACCGACTTCTTAAAGCCTCAAAATCTTTCAGAGAATATGTCTCTTTTTTCATTTTCTGGAATAATCATTAATAGAATTATACTGAAACAATTAGTCGCCTCAGGCGACGTGAAAATTCGCCGTTAAAGTCGCCTTCGGCGACTAATTGTTAAATAATATGCATGCTCTATGGATTATATAGTTAAACTTACCGGGTTAATTACAAACGTTACATTTTGTTGACTTTTTTAGGAAGTATATTCCAGTTAAAATAATCTTAATGAATAATGCTTTTTGTTTCTCTTTTAGTCTTTGGAAGAAATATTTAAATGTAATATTCAGACGTTGCCAGAACCCAGGACAAGAATTCGCTCTGCATGAAAGACTAATTAGGAATAGCAACTAATAAAATAATTGAAATAAACACAACTAATACAATAACATGCAGTTGTTGTTTTGCTTCTGTTTACCACGAGAACTTGAAATGAACGTGGGACCAGAGAAGCTTGCGATCCTCATATCGCCCATATCCAGGGCGTATAAACGCTCGCTTAAGATGACTAGATGGTATCTTAATCCAAGCACAGCGTAAGAGAGCCCTGGTTTTGACGTTCGATTGATCTCACCCATTCTCCTCAACAAACCTTTCTTACTACTAATATAAAATTAATAGAGACCGTAAAGAATTATCGCGAACATCGAATATCAATTCTAAGAATGTACACTATATTGATATCCTGGAAAAAGAAACTTAAGCGTCAGAGAGACCAACTCGCAGCGTATTTTGAAAAATTTCGTCTTGTCAGTTAATTTTTTGGGTATTATGCTACCTTCTGAGACTTTTTAAGACCGGCAAAGAATAAATCATTTTCTTGCAATTTTCAGCTCATTACTGTATTTCCAATTGAAGTACCTTTTCATTCCGGACATTAATGTCGATAATCACGTGGTGACTGCCTTGGATGCGGCGGACATCGTGTGCTTGGCAAACAAATACTTGGCACTTCCGGCATCGAAAGCTGACGTCATGAGGTAAAGGCTCTGATGTTCTGAGTGCACAAATGTTCTTCTTAAGGCAGCGGTCCTGCAAAATCTTTTTTTGTACATCTTTCACCTGAAAGAATATAATGTTACTGACGCTAATGAAAATTAAATACCAATTAAGTCTAAGAAAAGACTTTGTATGCTTCCCGATGGCAGCCAATGGTTTGGCATGAATAGAACTCTGTACACTCTCTTTAAGAATTAGCTAGTTTAACTTGTGAATATGCCAGCATCGTGAATAAGTCGAGGTTGCATACAACTGCATTAAATGAAACAATATGTCGGAATTCAAAAAGCTCGTTTGCTGGGCAGAGTAAAGACCGGGTAGAACATGACGCAGTAGGATTCCAGTAACACTTCTACCCGCAAGGATAAAGCCAGTGATGATACATATGATGATGATAATGATGCTGAGAATGATCATTCCCCAAAGTTTTAGTTCCCTTTCCACTTTCGGTCCTCAAAGCAAAAGAAGCCTATGAAAAAGCAAACAAGCTGTTCACGTTAAACACGCTATTTATTTGGTCTAACAAGACAAATTAATTCCAAATTCAATCACGACCAATTTCTTTCATTTTTCTAATGATTTTGGTACAAAAGTAGCCCAACCACTACTACTACTATTTATTAACATTTTATATTAGTCTTGTTTCTTGTTAATCAAATTAAGATCATACCCGTAGTTTACGCGTATCTCCCTGTACACTTTAACATCAACGAGCAATGTTAAGATCCATTAGACTATACCCGTAGTTTACGCTTATCTCACTGTACACTTTAACATCAAAAAGCAATGGCAAGATCCATCTTATTAGTATTCAGACCATACCCATAGTTTACGCTTATCTTGCTTTACATTTTAACATCACTAAAGCAATGTCAAGATCCTAGACATTAGTATTCAGACCATACCAGTGCAGTTCACGCTTAAATCGCTGTACACTTTTTAACATTTGCTACTGATTTCAAGATCCTTGTTATTGATACACATAAAAGCAAGAATAAATATAACGAGCACCGTAAGGTTTAATTTCACAGGTAGTTTGTTAATTAATGTTTTTTTGGGTGTGAAAGGAATACCGCGGTTTTAGCATGTAAGGCGTCTTTGGACCCGGGCTTTGGACTAAATAATTAAGTCAGATGATGCTCGCCATTCAGTCAACTAAACCAGCCAATGGCACATGGTCCATACTTGTTGTATTCCCTTAAGTATACTGGTATATAAAAGGGCTACGTTGTAAGAGGAATCGTCCTACATTAGCTTCAATTTTGTTGGATTGATCATGAAGCGATTCAATTTGAGCACTGTTTGGCTAGTACCAACGGCGTTTTTTTTTTATTTTTATTTTTATTTTTTTTTAATTTTTATTGTTTTTACAAACATAATGCTGACTTACTTACATAGTACTTACTTACTTACATAAAGCTTTAATACCTACTTACATATAACTTGCTAAGTTAAATACTACATACTTACATAATATAAACTTACAAGAAAATGCTTACAAAACAGGAGCCAATGAGTTGGAGTCTGTTACAAAATAATGAAAAAAGAATTCTAATACAACTAATTACTAACTTACTATCTATTAACGAAGAGTAAATACGCAAAAAACGACAAAAAAATAGATAAATAAATAAATAACAAACAAACAAACAAAACAAAAAAGCCAAAAAAACAAGGGAAATTAGCCAGAATCAAGAAAATTATTTTTACAGCTTGACTTGCACCTTTGCTTTGCTAGTTTCAGTTTGTATTTTATTTTTAAGGATAGACAAAAAAGCGTCGAAAAAATAATCTTCCTCATTTTTAGACGCGGTGTAAATATAGTATTTTGCAATTATCAAGCACAGGTTTAAACCAAGACACTGAGGCACGGTGTCTGTAATGCCATAAAGTGTTTGTGCTTCAGAAAGCGAGATCTCAATGTTGTTTTTTTCGCGCCACCAAACTGAAAAATGTGTCCAAAACAGCTGAGCATTGGGGCAAGTCACAAATAGGTGTGTGATTGTTTGCTTTTCAGCGCATAAATGACAGCGGTCATGTTCCTTAATTCCGAATTTATATAATGTAGCGTTTGTGGGTAAGATGTGGTGTAAGATCTTGAACTGAAACATTGAGAGTTGTATGTCTTTCGTAGCACTGAAAGGCATCTTGTAAATTTGAGAAATTTGCTTTTCGTTTAAACTAGCTTTTCTGAGTCTTTTTTTGGCGGTAGCAGGAACAAACTTTCTTTCAACAAAAAAGTTGGTAGCAAGTTTAGAAGAAAGCTTCTCAACGGGAATTCTATCCATACTCATGGATTTATTCGAAGGCGGTTGTAATTTACCTTTCATTATTTTAATCCAGTTAGGAGGAATTGCTTTGCATAAACCGTAGTAGGTAAGAAAATTAGTTTTAAGACCAAAATAAGAGCAGAAGTCTTGGTGAGATAGAAAGGTATTGCCGTTGAAGAGATCTCCAATTTTTTCAACACCCGCTACATGCCATGCTTTATAGTATAGTGAATAATTGTTGATCCTAATAAAGCGGTTGTTCCATATGATTTCATTCAGTATTTCTTCTTTTGAGGAGGGAGTGAACGAATTTATGGATTGCCAAATGTCATGAAGTTTAAAACGCCGGGTTAAGCCTTCAATCTCGTCAATGACTTTTTGTTTTTTCTGAACAGTAGCACCACCCATTTTATCTGTAGGTGTTAATGGGCAATTCATGTCACCTCCCAAGATGATTTGTGCATCTGCAAATGGTAGGAGAATGTTATCAAGATTGCGAAAGAAAGCTATCTGGGCGGTAGAGTCATTTGGCGCGTAAATGTTGCTAAACAAGAAGGAAGATTCTAGCACGTTGGCTTTTAATAGCAAGTATCGTCCATTCTTATCAGCGAAGATGCTTTCTGTTTCGAAATCCAGACTCGGTTTAAATAATATCATCACACCTTTCGAATGTGTTGTTCCATGACTGTAATAAATTTTCCCTCCCCATTCTGCTTTCCATATTTCTTCGACACTTTTGAAAGAGTAAGTTTCTTGTAAATAAACAACGTCGAATTTTTGATTGTGGAGCCATCTAAACACCCGCCGTCTCTTTCTAGCTTGATTTAAACCTCTTACGTTTAAAGAACAAAAGGAGAGTCTAAACGGAGCAGCTGTGAATTAGCAGCATAGAATATTCTATCGGTTTCGTTGAGGAAGATATTGAAAAACTTTTCGAATGTGAGCAATTTTGAATTGAAAGTGTACTTAATGTAAATTAAATAATAAACATTAGTAATCAGCCTTAACGCAAGCTGAAGGAGTACAAGACTAAGCTGTAGGGAGATAAATCTAAGTATATCAAAATAGATTCTAAACATGTAAATAGAAACGGCTATACAGAAACGCTAAGACACAAAACGCACAGTTACTAGAGCACAAATTGCTCAAAGTAGGGAAACCCTTTCTTACACCTAAACGGGTTCCCTATGAACAGTTTAATGCTAAATAAGTAGGCGCTATGAGCGAAGCAACTCTTGCGAGCGCGAAAGGAATCAATTATTTCGGGGCGTTACAAATCGATAATTTCGATACTCGATAAAATCGATTGTAATCGATAATTTTCGATACTAATTACTTGATTAATATCGAAAATCGATAGAAATCGATAGCGGAGGTTTTTGTGATTATCGATTTTGATCGATTTTATCGATTTCTGTAATTATAGTTCGATTTTAATCGATTTCTATCGATTTCTATCAAAAATATCGATTTCGTCAATGGAACTCAGACAAAGAAGAAGACAGAGCTTAAAAGCAAGGAACAAAAGGCAAATGGATATCGTAAGGCCAAAAAACGGGAAATAGTACCCGTTCTTGATATTTCCTGTCAAGGAAACGACGATAAAAGACTGAAAGCAGTTAAAAGACCGGTATAGGCAGTTAAGGACGGACGAGACGTAAAGTTAACCCTAGCCGGTCTTAAACCGTTTTTTGTACTTGTTTTATCTGGTTTTATTTAGTTTGTAACCTGGTACACGTGAATTATGAAAAAATAAAGTAATTTTAACTGATTTCATATAGAAAACCACAAACTTGTCTGTTTATTTTGTGCTATCGTCCATCGCATCCATCAACCCTGTTGGAATAAGGAATAACACTGAGCATTAATAAGAGGATTAATTGTACAGTGTGCTGTTATCGCACTGCGAATGAAGTGGGTTCGTGGTCTGGGAAGTTTTCTTGTTCACGTGTTCACTCTTAATCACGTGACCTTTCACCATCATCTGCTATCACATACCACGCGTACTACCCACAAACCTTAAACCGGAAACCTGGAAATCCAATGTTTATCCGCTGATTAACTCACCAAAGCCGATTTATGTTAAATATCAGCCATAGAACGCACAGAAAGCAACATTCAGCTTATGCAGAAATGAAATTCATTCCAAGATTGACTCAATTCAACATGGTTTTTGTTGTAGCAGTACGCCACGTTTACCAGCGTAAACAATTCCACTGGTGTTCTTACGCCGCTTACACAGTGTGCTGTCGTTTTCGTCCGAGCTACGAGTCTAAAAACTCAGAAAAATTGCTTCAAATGCGAATGAGTTATCTGGTTATCACAGATTATCGCCAAGACTGGAAGAGGTTTTGACGTTCAGTTTTCGGTAAGAAAGAAAAAAGTTCCTTGATTCTAAATTGACTTGATATAATTTTTTTTTCAATGTCCTCAATCGACCGGATAAATCGATAAAATCGATAATCTCGGTCTAAGTCTTGTGATTATCGATTTCTATCGATTATTTTAGCTAATCGATTAACAATTATCGAGTATTATCGAGTAATATCGAGTAATCGATTAGTTTTCGATGATCGATTTCTATCGATTTGTAACGCCCTGATTATTTACAACAACTGACTAATCATGTACCATAACTTTACCGTACAGAGGAAGATCTTTAGTTTCTTTTCCACGATAAACTTGCCCATCAATAATAAGTTTGTCGACATTAAAGAAAGCTTTTTTCTTCTGGGCTTTAGCAGCTTTCAGGATTGGGTAAAGTTTCTTGTGCATATCGGCAATTTCTTTTGGGAAGTCACTGGCAACACCGATCTTTGAGCCTTTTGGTAAGCTTCTAGCGTATGAAAAAATTTGCTCCTTGTCTTGATAAAAGCTGGCTTTGGCGATTATTGGGCGCGGACTCTTAGATTTGTTGGTTTGATTAACAGCTCGGGTGTTAGAAATTCGATGAACTCTTTCGAAGCTCATATTGTTTACGTCTTCTTCAGGTATTTGAAGCTGTTGTAACAGGACGTTTCTCAACACTTGCTCGGTTTCTGCTGAAGTTTCATGTGGAGAATCTCTGACACCGTAAACTCTGAAGTTGCTTCTTCTTGACTGAGCTTCAAGACGTATGTTGCGACATACTAATTTGTCGACTTCAGCCTTCAACTGATCATTTTCTTTGCGAAGCGAAGCAGTCGCCTTTTCAGTCGCCGCGGCAGCATTTTTAATTTCTTGAATTTCCTTAGTTGCAGAATTCAAACTTTCCATTAGTTGCTTGTTTTCCTCTGTGAGTTTAGCAATTACTGATTTTAGGTCATCAACAGCTGGTTTGAGAAGAAGTAAGCTTTCTAACTTATTCCTGATATCGTCAAGGGCTTTCAGCGTGGCGTCACCCTCGCGGTCGGGAAGCTCCTCGAGGTCGTCGTCAGTTTGTGAACCTTTTTCCCGTATTCTTTTTGCTCTTCTTCTAGAGGAAACGTCATTCTTCCCAAGCGAGTCAGTTTTGGCTGCCATTCGGTAAAAAATTAAGTGCGCTCCATGGTTATAAGCGGAGTTTACATCGAAAACGACGGAGCGATAAAAGAAACGACCATCTTTGACAGCGCCTAATTAGCATCCCCAAACGGTGTTTGTTCTTTACGTGTTTTCTGCATCCACTCTGTGTGGTGATCCATCGTGATTACAGGTATGCACTGGGCAGTGAAAAAGACCATCACAATCGTCCTCTTCGAAGTGGTCTCTTTGATTTAGGCGATGCATTGACCAATCGACCTCTTCGTCTTGTTTACTCATCTTAAACATACACTTTAAATCTTTCTCAAAAGACAAACGCACTGCTACTAGCTGACCTGCGAAAGGCACCCCAAGAGATACTACCAAATAATCGGCCAATGAGACATAAAATCGTCTCTGCCCGCACTTGATTAATCGTCCCTTGCCCCATTGTTTTCTGTCCGTATTTCGTACACAATTAATCAAAACGAACAAAGACACAAGCCTGTAACATGTAACGGGCCAATTTCATATCAAAATTGTTCTTTGAAAGATATGTTTTGATAAATTTATGTCGAAGAGATGATGAAACAGTAGTGCACGGGAAATAGGTGCTATTGCTCCCTTTTCCTGGAACGCTCGTTCCTCTATCAACAAATTCGGAATTCGTCCATTTATATTCGGAACATAACACCCATCTTGATAAGAAAGGAACAACTTAATTAAGAACAATTTTGTTCCTGTGTGACATGGATAGGACCAATCTAAACTGAATGGGAACAAGGCGTTCCGAACTGCGTTGGATATGCCAGTAAATATGAACAAGGCGTTCCTTCTGTGTCAAGCTAGCAATTAGATTAGGAACATTTGTTTTCCAAACACTTCCAAAGGAACAGGAAAAACATCAGAACTTTATGAAAGTAGACTATTAGTTCCTAAAACGGATAAAAGAGGAATCAGTTGTTCCTTTCGACTAAAATGGAAAGGAACTTTGTGTTCCAATTTACTGCTAACGGAACGGTTTGTTCCCAATTTGGTGACCTTTGTTCTTATTATGAAAATAAAGTTTTTTGTTGTCATTCCTAGATTGACATGTTCCTAAAGCAATTTAAAGGAACAAAAAACAAAAACGCGCTTTGTTTAAAAAAAAAAAACAAAAAAACAAATTGCCCATGTTGCGTCACTTTAAATCAAAATTTGAAAGTTTCCTCATGTAAAAATGGTTCAACAATACTAACGACAAAAACGCTAATAAAAACTTGGGCGTTTTAATATTGCTATCATTACTTTTGGGGAATGTATAAGATGATGATGATAATAAAGATGATAGTAATGATGATGATGATGATGATCATCATCATCATCATCGTCATCATCATCATGAAATTATTAGGCCGACCATGATGACAACTGGACTCACCTTTTTCTTAAACTCTTCTGGATCCATTTCCTGAACTTTATTAAGAGCTACAGTCATGAGCCTTTCCCTCAATGCACTTATGCCTTGTCTCTTCCGGGCTCCTGAATGACCTACCAACACGCTGTACTTTCCACATTCTGCCCTGGTAGTAAAAAAAGAACAACAACAACTCAATAGCTGCAACATATGCCATCGTGAAGATGGCAGCTTCACTCCATGAAAGGTTTTCACTTACCTGACACGGCCACGTGATTGAACTAACGAGATCTCGTTGCCCATCATATCATAACGAATGACATAGTTACAGTCGCTGATGTCTAAGCCTTCCTCTGCTACGCTGGTCGCCAGTAAAAGATTCTTTTCTCCTGTTTTGAACATTTTAATAACCCGTTCCTGCTCAATCTGGGTCATTCCGACTGAAATAAAATAGTTAACACAACGAGTCATTCTACGTCGTTCCTTAAACTGAACTTTTAAATCTAAGAGGAAGAGATGCATTTAAAGTGATGACTTTAAGTACTAATTATAGAGCAAATTTCTACTTATTAGCAATGTTTAAAGGTGATGTTACACGAGACGATTCGGAAGGACAATTTTTAGCGAAACACCGCGTTGCAACATTGTTTCGAATAGTCACAACGTTGTTCCAACATTGCAACGCTGTGTTGCGCTAAAAGTCGCCACTGCGAATCGTTCCGTGTAACATCACCTTAAGAACGACGACCCGGGAGGGTACTCCTGGCAATTCTTGGTGGCGGTGTGCCGCCCAGTTCTCGAAATCCTGACCCTATTTCAGACCAAAAAAGTGTAATTTTCGATAACCGTTTTCAGGCCTAGCCTTTCGGCAGAAATTATGTTATCATTACTTAGATTTGAGCGCAAAGAAAAAAATTCTTCAAATCCATTTCGAATTCGCATATTTCTCTTTCTTTCTTACTCATTTGGAATTAAAGCAATAAATACGCTCGTACACTCCTGTAGTTCCCTCAAAAACCATACCCGACTCCAGACCAAAATTGGCAAAGTGTAGACCCGTTTTCAGACCAAAACAGCGCAAAAACCCTACCCGATGGGACGGCACATACTTATATAGCTTATATACGACAGCATCTGCCCTACCAATTTTCGAACCTCAAGTAGAAACATTTAATCTTCGAAAACAATTCATCTGGGATGAAGTTTCAAAGGGAAAGTTTATAGGCCTTCTAAAACAAGATGATTTCCTCTTACGTCTATGTCAGTCTGAAACATCCACCTTTCCTACTGATAGTGAAGGTGTAAATTTAGCAACAGAACAATTCACAGATGTAATAAGTGATATTTGTACCCAGTCCCTTAGACTAGCCAGGAGAGAAAAGAAAACAAAAGTTTGTAAAAAGTGGATTGATTCGGACTGTACATCTCTAAGAAAACCGCTAAATTTACTTTCTCATAAAAAGCATAGAAATCCATTTATTGATTCAAACCTCAGACATGATTACGACTCAGCAAAGAAAAATTTTAAGAAAATGATTAAGCATAAAAAATTGAAACTCTTTAACTCTCAAATTGACGACCTTACTCAAAATTAGGACAACCAAAAATTCTGGACTTATCTCAAAAAATATTTAAAAGGAAATCAAACTCTCTTACCCCTACCCCAAATAATCAAGATATTCCAGTTGACAATCTTTTAAAGCATTTTAAACAATTACACTCACACTCAAACTCCTCTTTCCTTCCGCCAGACCAAATCTCTTTCAAGGAAAATCTTTCTACTTTAGGACAAACAAAAGACATCCACAACGTTCTAGATAGCCCTATTTCAATTTCTGAAATAGAAAACATAGCGAAAACACTGAAACCTAAAAAGGCCCCTGGACCTGACAAAATCCGCAATGAAATGTTAAAAACTGGTGTAAGATTTTTGAACGTTGTCCTTTTCAAGTTATTCAACCTAATACTTCAAAGTGGTTCCTTCCCTAGCTCTTGGCGTAACGGAATAACCACAGTTTTTTAATCTGGCAACAAACGAGACCCAGCAAACTACAGGGCAATATGCATAAAAAGTTGCTTAATACAAGACTAAAAAGTCATGTTGTTTACGAAAACATTTTACATCAAGTTCAAATTGGCTTTTTGCCAGGTCATCACACATATTATCACATTTTCAGTTGACGAACCCTTGTCTACAAATACGTGAAACAGGTGCCAAAAGGTAACTTTTACACCTGCTTCATTGATTTCAAGAAAGCTTTTGATTCAGATTGGCATGATGGCCTCTTTTACAAACTCCTTCAACACAATATGGGGGGCAAATTTTATGACTTGATTAAAAATCTTTATTCTAAAACTGAATGCTCAATAAAAGTTGCAAAGGTGTCAGGCTAGGCTGTATCCATTCTCCCATGCTATTTAATTTATACCTTTGGTTAATGAAATCCCCTTTCTGCTTGACCAAGGAGACACAGATCCCATAGTTCTATCAAATGGATCCAATCTAAGCTGTCTTTTACTATATGCAGATAATTTAGTCTTGATCTCTCAGTCGGCTGAAGGACTAGAAAATGCTCTCTCAATCCTTTCAGAGTATTGTGAACATTGGCTTTTATCGGTGAGTCCAAAGAAAACTAAAATTATCATTTTCGAGAAGACATTTAGGAAGTCGACTCTCAATAAACATTGTTTTCATATCAATAGGCACAACATAGAAATTGTCAACAATTACACTTATCTTCGAATCAATTTTTTGTCCAATGTAAATTTCAAAGTTAGTAAATCAGATTTAAAACATAAGGTAACTTAAAGGCGATCCTTCTTTGCCACTCGTCGTTATCTATAGACTTCTCAAAAATGCCACATATCACAAATAAACTTTTCAATTCACTTTTTCTACCCATTCTCCTCTAGGGATCAGAGGTATGGGGAATTTATGACAAAGATGATTTCACCAACTGGGAAAAAGATATCATTGATAAAACGCATATCTTCCTTAGTTTGTAAACGGTCATTAGGAGGAAACAAACAATCAGTCAACAATGCCCAAACGTTGCTGCCAGAAATGAACTCGGAAAGTTATCTTTGAAGTTATCCATAGATATTAATATTTTAAAATATTGGATCCATTTACAAAACCTGCCAGACGATAATATCGCAAAACACTGTTTACAGCTTTCAAGGATTTGGACGAGAAAAACCAACCAGACATATCACAAAAGATTAAAACAGTATGTGATGAATATAGTTCACGCTCCATGATTTTAAATGAAAACAACGGTAAAACCCTCATCTCCAGTGTCGCTCAAAATCTGTCCAAAGCTTTAATCAACCACCAACTCTTCAATCTTGCCTCGAACAGGAAACTAAATTTTTACAATACTTAAGTTTTAAAACAGATACCAACAGAACCGAATTTCTAGATGCAATAAAAAATCCTCTCCATATGTCTGCTATTAATAAATTTAGCCTAAGAAATCATCGACTTCGCATCGAAACAGGGAGATATACTGTACCCAAGACTCTCAAACACGTAAGAATCTGTTCCTTATGTCAAGCTAATGAACTTGAAAGTGAATGTCATGTCATCTTCTTTTTTTTTTTGCACTCTGTATGATACGCTTCGCAACAAATTTTTTTGATGAAATCACCAAAAAATATAACTTTTTAACGATTTCGATGTAAAATCAAAACTTTTGCTCCTATTTAACAATATTGATCCATTTATTTGTAAATCAGTCGCTACTCGTTATTTTTGAGATTATGAATTGTAGACACTATCACGTAATTTCAAAAGTGACTTAACCAATTAATTAATTATTTACTTTTGTAGAGAATAGGTAATGTCATGTATGTAAATGGCAATACCTTTTAAAGTAAATTGTTGTTTTTGAATTGCCTGCGTTCAGACGTCTCCTAATTCCTTTGTTGCACAAAGGAAATAGGAGACGTCTGCACGCAGGCAAACGTTTGAAGAAACGTGGCTTCCAAAGTGGCAGTCACGGGATCAGGATAGTAATGCAACGCAATTCTTGGAAGGGTAACATTTCGACGTCGACAGTGTTTTGAAGAAGAATAAAAAATCAAACCCACTATTGTCCTAATACTCACTTTTTCTCTTAAAATTGGGACTTTGACAATGGTAATTCGCTAATTGAACGATGACGGAACAGGAACATATTTCGCCTTATTACATCACGAAACAAGTAACCTTAGAGCTGTTAAATAAGTTATTTTGGTTACGCTTCACTATATTTACCGGACTTCGATGCTTTCGTATGGAGGCTGCCTTCAGCAACCCAAGCAAGTTCTTTGGTATGTTTAAGATAAATGTCTAAATATGTGATTAAACAAGGACTGAGAAAATTTGGAGCTAAACCACATGAAGAATAGTGCCGCAGCAAACAACTACTAAATTAAAGTTTTTGTCACCGCATAAAAACCTGTTCTTCGTTTTTTAATTACTGTCAGTTTAACGAGTCTCGATATTGCATTGACAGTATCTTCTAGTGAAAGAGGAAGAGTTGTTCTATTGACGGAAAGTGTCCAAAATTCTCGTTGCGGCTTTGTTTGCGAACGCGAGAAGAGTTAGACTGCGTGCAGTGTCTCTTTTTCTTCTCTTTTTCTTCGTGTCTCTCCCGTCTCGCGCCATCAGTCACGCGCGTGGCCATTTGCGTGTCTCGCGTTTTGCTCGACGGACTACAGAAAAAAGAGAGACTGCTCTTAGACTAGAGAAAAGTGGTGTTATCAAATTTCGAGTTTGAAATGTATTGAGACTCCGACCATGAAAACTGATATTCTTACTTTTGTCGAAATTAGAATCCTTTTTGCTAGAACAATTTACACTAGAATATTTCTCTAACTAAGAGATATCTATGGACAAAAAGGAAGGAAATCGATTTTTCAACACTTGCCACTGGATGCTGGATCCCTCGTGGGGGGATGGGAGGGGGTACTCTCTAAGATGGTCTGAGGCTTAGAAATGTTCATTGCAATCAATCACCCATACTTCACTTGCATAAAAGGGTATGGGAGATATCAGAGCACCAAATAAGTTCATTGTTAATTTTATGTTTTCTCTAAAGTATTTTCCCATCTCTTTTCGTAATTTATAGAGAGCTTTGAGTGCAATTTTCTTCAACTCTTGCCTAGCGACATTAAAGTTTCCATAAGGACTCATTATTAGTCCAATATATTGGTAGGCCGGATTTAACGTTTTCCAGTTTATCAACGCCGTATCTGAACGTTTAGTAGTTTAAAGACTTAACACAGTTGTTAAAAATCATAATTTTTGTCTTGTCGAAATTTACACTTAAATCGGCATTTCGCAGAACGATTCCAGCTGATTAAGGATTATTTAAAGGCTTTTTGCTGATCTAGAGAAGATCACTAGATCTTCTGCACATAAGAGACAATTTATAGATTTATCCTTGAGCATAATGTTGGAATGTTGGTGGATAACTACTTAGATGGGGGGAGGGGGGGAGTAGGTGATAACATGCAACCTTGCTTTACCCCTGGCATGTCAAGTAAAGGATTGGGTTAATTGGTTATCAATATTAACTGCCGATTTATCATTTGAGTACATGGATATTAAACGTCTAAGAAACGTCCTTGGACTCCTTCTTTTCTCAGTTTGTCGAATAGTTTCTGTCGGGGTATACAGTCGAAGGCTTTTCTAAAATCGACGAAGCCTGAAAAAGTAAATTTCGGTGCTTCTGTGGTTTAGTAAGTTTTTACGTGCTTGTCAATAAGCACTTTTAATAGGAAGATGCTAACACCTGTGCCTTGCATTTTTCCGAAGCCACCTTGTTCAGCTTTCAAATTTCCTTTTTGAACCATGTGGTCGAAAAGTCGATTGTTGAGGATTGATGTAAAGAGCTTGCATGCCTAGCGCAGAGAGCAAAGTGAGATCTCGGTAATTTTCGACTTTGGATCGATTGTCCTTCTTGTGAATAGGTACAATGAGGCCAAGACTCCAAAGAGCAGTGTATTTGCCAGTATCTAAGATTCGATTAAATTATTTTACTAAATGCCCTTTAAAGGCGGCCTTTCCGCTTTTTATTGACTTCATTTAATATATTATCGATACCTGGAGAGCAGTTTGCCTTCAATTTGTTAATTGGAGCTTTGAACTCTTCATCAGTTATTGGATAATCAAGTGGGCCTTCCACTGTTTCGTTACTGTAGGTTTCCATATTCGTCTTCGGATCTAGCATATTATCGAGAGGGGTCGCATTCTGCTGCTTAATTAGTATTTATAAAACTGTTCCGTACTCACTACTTCAGCTCCATGTGTTTTTGTTTTTCGTAAGCTAAAGATTTTTCCTATTTGTCGCCAGGTCTCTTTGGAGTTCTGCATATCGATATTAGACACTCCTTTGCTGATATACGCCCGTTTCTTCCGTCTACAAGTTTGTTTGAACCTCTTCTTTTTCTTCTCTTGCAGTAGTTGTCTCAGTTCTGAATTATTACTGTTATGAGAAATTTTCAACCGTAGGGATCTCAATTTCATTTCTTTTCCTGTTTCGTATTCCTGATCCTTCTTGCTTTGTGATTTGCATTTAATTTTGCTGTCTCTCGCCTTCAATCCGGGTTCTTTGCATGCTTCCAACAAAGTTTCACTTAGTAATTCAGACGCAGTATCGCGATGCTATCATGTTTTACAGCTGCTTCTAACCCGGATTGAACTATTTGTGATTTGAGACCATATTCCAGGAGAAAAACCTATTATTTTTAGTCAAGGTGAAGTCGGCTGATGTTTCAAAAGAATCTCGGTTAACAAAGTTAGCTTTTATCGCGAATGATAGGTGACAGTGATTCGATAAATGTGGCATTAATGGTTAACAATAAGATATCGCACATTCCTTAGAATACTTTTTGATCCTATGACGTAATCAACAACACTGCTACCGTTATAATAAAAGCAGGTCTTTTTACCTTCCTGGTCACCAACAATCCCTCCATTAAGAATTCGTAAATTTAACGCTGTGCATGTTTCTAACAAATTTTAACCCCTAGAGTTCACGCTGCCTGAATCTTGTGACCGTCTTAAGCATTGTTCGTCATTCTCATAGTCCTCAGGGACATTCAGGAAAGCGTTGTCATCATCCAAGACTGTTTCCTGAATGTTACCCGTTCGTGCATTATAATCATCCTTTACAATTATGTCACCCTTTTGTGAACATTTGTTGAGTAACCCCCCCGCCCCTCCCTCCGGTGCTCGACATTTTCTGACCGTCGCCCTTAAGTTGCTAGCGCTTCAAACATTTTGTGCTAAGCTCGTCTTCACGAGAGCCAAATCATAACCTTGTCGGTAAAACTGGACAAATTATCAATTTTAAAATCGCTCAAAGCCGACGTAGCACCAGTAGTAGAATTAACTGACTCAATTAATGATCAAAATATATAACCGAATTGATGACGTTTACTTACTTTTCCCATCTCCACTGCCGACTAGTAGCACTGGTCTCAGCACTGCCTTAAGTTCTTCAGTCTCTTTGATCCAGTCCAGCAGTGCTTCTGTTGACTCACGAGTTCTAGTGAACAAAATTCCTTTTGGACCTTCCCACTCTGGGTGATGGCGAGCTTTCGTCTTTTTAGCCTTATCCTCTTCATTCGCCGTGTCTGACATGGAGCTCTCGGCCATATCATCGTCAAGATCGCCCATTGCTTCACTGTCACTTTCCTCATGTGAATGTACCGTTTTGTCGCAGGACGAAGAACTTCCAGCAGAATCCTGTTCGTGAACGCAAAGAATCTCACTGACACTTTCCCCAACTTTGTCGTCTTGGTAAACTTTGTCTGGTGAGGACCTCTCCGTAATTTCGTCTTTTTCTTTACCGCTGCATTCTCTCATTTCATCACCGTTCACGGCGTTTTCCTCATGGCCATGCCATTTACCTTTCTTTTCACCTTGCCTGTAAGCTGTTTCTGTGGCGTTTTCATCAGCTAGTTTGGACAATTCCACGTCTCCATTTATCGCATCCATCTTGTTGCTTTCTCTTTCCAGGCAATTCTCATTTGCTGAGTTTCTACTTGTCCCATCTTCTTTTTTGTTTTCGTTCGCCTTGGTCTGCTGGCCGTTGTCGCCTTTCTGAGGCTCTTTGTACTTTTCCAACAGCAACTCTTTAAGTTTCATTAGCTGCGGATTTTCGGGCTCGCCATTGTTTTCAATGAATTTATCTAACATTTCCATTGCTTTGTGGAAGAGCGTTTCCAGATTTTCATCAGTTTCCGTGAACTTTTCTCTATCCAACGAGTCGAAGTATTTCTGGAGATATTTTCTGGCATTTTTCATCCTTGTGTTTGAATTCAACGTAAGCGAGATATGATATTCACGAAGGTGTTCTGTGTAGGTCACCAGGTACCTGTCACCAACAGCCACAGCATCTTTGTAGAGTTCTTCTACCCACTGACGATACTGTTGACCTCCTTTGTCTGGGGGCCCTGCCTTGAAGGACTTGCCACTCATCGTCTTAAGACGGTTTTCTATTTTTTCCATCACCTTTAAAAGAATACAAATACAAATAAGCTTAAACTACTGACGAGCCTTTGTTTGTTCTGGGTTTAAGGAGAGTACAATGGCCAACAGAAAAAGTTTGGGTCTAAGAAGTAAATAATTAGTCCGTTCCGGGGTTTTAAATAAAGTGGTGACGGCGAGAAACAAACAAGGGGTTGGAGTAGGATAAGGGGCGAAGGATTGACAACTTTAAAGACCAAAAAAGTAGCCGAAACCTAAGGTCGAAATAATAGCCAACAAAGTGAGCGGAATGAGCCTTTGAAATTAAATTTCAAAGATTTTCTCATCTCTCGTTCTTCCTTTCTTCCGTTTTCCATTCGCTCTACATTTCGTGCCAACTATCTGAAAGCCTGCAACAGGCCTGTTGATAATGGTATAGCTAGTTCAAATTCCAGGTGAAATTAATTTTCTCCTTGCTTTGATTAAATGCTTGTCCATGCATTTATTACATCTCGTGTTGATTATTGTAACAGTCTTTTGTATGGGTTGCCCAACTACCACCTTAATAAATTGCAGAGAGTTTTGAATGCCTCAGCCAGGCTAGTTTGTAATGCCCCTAGGTTTTGCCACATCTCACCCCTTCTTCGTGGTCTGCATTGGCTTCCTGTTAAAGCCCGGATAGAATTTAAGATACTGCTTATTACGTTCAAAGCAATTCACGGCCTTGCTCCTAAATATCTATGCGATTTACTAACATTTAAATCGTCCTTATATAACCTTAGATCTTCAGATAGTATATATTTTACTTTCTATGCCAGCTGCTCGATCGAAGACGTTAGGTGATAGAGCTTTTATGGTAACAGCGCCAAGGCTCTGGAACTCTCTTCCAAAAGAACTTCGTGCGATTACTAATGTGAACAGTTTTAAGGCTCATATTAAGACTTATCTTTTTAAAACTTTATATTGGTGAGCAATTTTATATTCAGTTCTTACTTGCATGCATATATATTCTTTTTTATTTTTTATTCTTTAATGCATTATCTTTTATTTGTTTCTTTTAAAGTAATGTAGTTGTAATGCGCAGCTGATCATTCTCATGTTAAGCTGCGCCAGGAGCCCATCAAATGGAGCCTCCATCTCCATTAATTTCTTGAGTCAACCCTTTCCCGAATAGATTTATAAACAGAACGGCTTGTTTCCCGCGAAAAGTGTCATATTTCCGTGAGTCTCGTATGTCACCGTGAAAAAAATGAAGTTGGATGAAGTCGAACTCAGAAGCCCGTCCTTCGACCTTTTTCCTTTGTTACTATACGTCCATTTTTATAATTTTACAGCCGCTGGGATCTGGGTATCATGAAATAAAAGTGAATCATTTGATTTTTGTCATCACCGTGGAGTGGATTTCGCCAGTTAAGCACCGCGTGCAAAAGCGATGACCTAAGTAACAACTAAGGAGGAATGCGTCAGTTCCGAAATTTGAGACATTGCAGTCCTCCTTTACAACTGACTTGTATCACCGTGAGAGCTGCATGATAAAACTGGCACTTGAAAATTTGAACAGAAGACAACAGTTGCTCGACCGTGAAGCCAACTCAAAAGTAATTTGCTAACGGATGAATTTGTGACATCGCGCTCCAGTCCAAAGACCCTCTTATCTCAAGAAAATCAAAATAAATTGTATCTGCGCCAAACTGGAATTATGACTGACTAACAGCACAATTCTCAGCAATTAATGTAGAAGTTTAGGCCAGTTCTTTCCTTCGAATTCGCATCTGTAGATCACTTTTTTGCGGGAAAACAATGGCTGGGCACGGCGTTACAAAACATAGCAGGGAATCATCACACTAGCTGACGGGCAAAACAACCACAAGGACTACAAGTATTTATTCAGATAAACGCATTTCGGAAAAAAAAAACTTGAAAAACTAGAAATTTGATTAATATTGAGTCATTTAGCCGAAATAAGAACCTTAACGCTAAAAAAAATTGGCTAAAGAAAATAAATCCTGTCAGAACTACAGACTGCAGGTAGTAGTTAGTCATTACGTATGTAACAGACCAGCTTCATGGCCTCTTAATGTGAGACAAGGAACCAAAATTAAGATTAACATAGTCAGAGTTTAAAACTCTCCACAGTTTAATCTACCCGCTAGAAAGAAAAGAAAGAAAATTTCTGAGGGATGAAAACGCTAAAGTCAAGTTTCACTAGCTTATGATTGTGTTTGGCCTGTCAACACCGAATTTGCTGCTGTTTGATGAAGTACAATAGCAGTGCCATTACGTCGTTGTGATTGGCTCTTCCCACCGTCGGCGCGCGAAGTCTCCCCTGGGAACCGTTCTAATTATAAATCTACTCGGGAAAGGGTTTTACTCCAAGGGCTTGTATGGGAGATGGAAGCTCCATTTGATGGGCTCCTGGCTGCGCACAATAAGTTCATTAATTATTATTATTTAACTATAATAATAACTAACTCTTGATAGCTCGAATTAATTGCGCAGAAATTAGGGTCACCTGATGTTTCGCCTTCAGAGTTGATAGTCAAGTGAACCATGCTTATGGGAAGCTCGTGCGAGCATAGGTATCTTGTGTTAAACTGAACGACGATCAGAAAGGCAAACCGGATCATGAAGAAAAAATATTCCAGTATACTATCCCGTCTTTGATTACCTTCGAGATGATCGTTTCGAATGGATCCTGGTCACTCTTTTCCGCGACAAACGTTTCTTGGTCAGGAATGTTTGCATAATTTTGAAGCTCGGCCCGATTTTCCCTCACTGTAGAAATGGCTTCAGTATCTAAATTTGCAGATACAAGAATGATATGTTCTTCTGCTTTGTCCCTACTCGGTGCTCTACCCGCTCCAAGAGACGCTGTCAGGCCCACAATCTACAATCAATCAATCAATCAATCAATAAACTTTATTTACCCTCGAATTTACAGTGTAGCACTTAAGTGCTAATATCTTCGAGCCATGAACAACAAGAGGGGGAAAATCTATGATAACCTTGACATCGTTTTTTTACAAACCAACTGAAATTGAATTGATTGTCTCGTTGGTCTGCCAGAAACGTGCATCTACGAATATAAGCCTCGTGCAAACGGACGCAACATTGTTGGCCAACAAATCCCAAAATTGGTGGATGTTGAATGTTGCGTCCTTTTGCACAAAAAGTTGTTACGTGTTGTTGGGAATTGTTGCGCAAAGTTTGAAACCGGCCAAACTTTTGAGCCAACAAGCCCCCACATTTCTCTTGTTCCGCCATCTCCAAAGCGTAGCGCAACAATGTGTTGGATCCGTGTGCACATACCCTTTAAACACTCTTGGGGCCACAAGCGCGCATTACACATGATCTCCTTGAAGACAGCAACGCACTAACTTCGCGTGATAGACCAACACGCGTGATGAGCCAACATGGTTCGGAGTTATTGTATCCGTTTGCACACCATTGCCAACCCCGACGAAAGAACTCCTAACATTGTTGCCACAACAATGTTAGGAGTTTATTTAGTGTAGAAAAATCCAAAACTCAGAGCAACAATTGTAATTTTCTACACCAGACGTCTTCTTCAGAGCTGGTGGAAAGCCTTTCTGTTAATGGGAGTTTTGTTGCATCTGTTTGCATGTAGCTTAGGTGTTCTCTACCGCAAAACAGTTGCGGGTTGTGACTCTTTTGAAATCTTTCTATTTTTATTTAGGGTGCATTTCACTGTTCTTAATCCAGGACTAATAATACTCACAAATTTGTAACAAATACCCTCTACCTCAAATTTTTGTCCATTGGAATCCTATATTCTACTCATTAAGTTGAAGAGTTTATTTCGTTATTAATTAATGACGTCATCATCACATCATTTTTATTGTTAAAGATTATTTATGTATTACGTAACTTCGTCAGATACCTTACTATTGGAGTTTCTTTCGCTTATCATTAACCCTGTCGATGGAACTGAATTTCTCACTCCAAGACTTCTGTTCACAACACTGATCGTTTTCTAGCATTACCTGGTTCTTTCGTTTACTTGATTCTCTTTGTGCGTTCCACGTATAGTATGAGCATAGTTTAATAACAATACGATTTTAGGAAACACACAGGGAAAGACATTAAAAGAGAGTTGTGTGGTACCTGTGGTAAGCTGTGTTGGCATCCAGGCTGAGACTTTAACGCCAGGTACGTTCCCATAATATTGTTATAAGGATGCTCTTTGTTGGCGTGGTGACATTCATCGAATAACAGTAGACTGATGTCTTTCAACTCCACTCGTTGATCTTTGTTCTCATTGTTTAGGGCGTTGACAAGTATCTGGGCTGTCATCACCACAACATTGTGGTCTTGCAGCAGGTACTTGAGCGGAATATCTGTTGAATTAGCTCCAGAGATTTCTCCGACAGAATACTTGCCGCCAAAGAAATAATCAAATCGCTCCTTTTGTTGTAGGACAAGATTCACTGTGCTAACAATGAACACCACGCGACCTTTCTTTCTGTTGCTGGTACTGGAGGCTATTGAAAATGAAATTCAAATTACAGCTGTGTTCAAACATGCAGGGAACGTGAGACCAAAGGGGGTGTTGGTAAAGTGGGAGGGGGCTATTTCCAAAAAACTAAAGATTTACTAAGAGCAGAGTTTTCTCGGCCTCCCCACTTTAGGTCAATGTCCACTTCGCGGATATCCAGACACCCTTAAGAGGGGTAAAACGTGTGGCACAGACCAGTTTCTTTAAATCAACTCCAAGGTAAGTGGATATCAGAAGAAAACACTAAGAAGATTGTTTGACATAGCTTGCCAGATGAACATTCATTCTAAAGAACTTTCAAAAGTAAATTACGCAAAGGTCTACTATATAATCTGTTTCAAATAATCCAAACTACCTTCATGATGGCAGCGACTAAGTTTGTTTTCTCTCGTTGAATTGTTAAATACTCTATGAAAAATTAGAGCATCATGACTTCTAGAATTTTTGCTAGTTCATGTAGAAAACGAGATGAAACCGTTATAGTAAAATTTCTTGGATATTAACAAGTTACAATTCTAGACAAAAAAAGGCAAAAGTCATTAAAAAATGAAGGAAAAAAATACGAGGACAATTTACCCTTTCATTTAAGCTGAAAGGTTACCTCTTTGTAGATATACCAAACGCAAAAGTAAAGACGACTTCCTGATTCTTCGTTAAACCACCTAAAAACTCAAGTCCTTTAACTGTTTGTTCGAATCTTTTCCGTTTACTCGTTTACAGTTCATTCGAAGAATAAGGAAGCTTGTTAAATATCAAGAGTTAAGCACAAAATGTAATACTTCGCTCTGAATTAACCTATATGTGCGTCAATTTTATATCGTTCCGCGATGTATAATGCACTTATCTCGTAACTAATTACTGGTAGCGATTATAAGTGATTTCTTCTCGCGTACCTGACTTCTCGTCATCGCTGTTTAACCTTTCGAGATGCCTCTTTGCTATTTCTATGGCGACGTACGTTTTTCCACTGTTCGTGGGTGCACATATGATGGTATTTTTGCCTTGGATCGCTGGTTCTGCTAATTCCTTTTGATACTCTCTGAGCTTAAGCTCTCCTGGGCCAAGCGCGTTTGCTTTGTCTCCCAAGAAAACTGTAGATTAAGGGGAATTGACTTTTAAGCGCCTTGTAAAAACAAATTACGCTTAAGTCAGTAAAGCATGATTGGCATATTAGTCTGTATAACCAAAGCTAACCAAAGAAAACGAAAATAGGTTTTGAGCCGGTAAATACAGCCGCCTCTTATGAGGCGATGGAAGTCTGCTGTATTCGCAGACTAGTAGAGGGAGTATGTGACGATGGTTTATAAGTGACCTATTTTATTTTCAACCTTTCGAATCTGATAGGTCTTGAGAAGATATGTAAAGTCAAGTATCTTCAGTTTTTTATTTAGGCATTCGTACATATATCTTTGGCTACGGTAAATAAGTAAAACATTAACAACTACATTGTGTTTTTAAGCAATTAAACTGAATAAAAAAAAACTACCTTCAGGAATAATGAATTCCATTTCTTGTTCGCTGTCTTCAACTCTTCCATTTTCTGAAGTAAAAAAGGACTGTTTTAACCTTCGAGCCGATGTCTAGCATTATCTTGAATTACAACAAGGAGAGAAATAAAAAGAGGGAAAGAAGTTACTAACTCTCTGGACATTTTGTGACTTCAGAGACAAATGTACCTGATTTTCTTGGAATAGAGAGCAAACGATCACTTTCTTGTTCAGACTCAATCTCTGTCAGTTAGAGAAAATTATAAAGGAAAGCGTTAATCACTCAACTTGTTTGTAACAAACTGACGCCGATTAGTGAGGACCGGTGGGGATAAGGAGCAAATGACCATTTGATTGCAGTGAACAAAGCTTAAAGATGGTAGGCTTTTGCCTAGTCCCTTGGCCTCGTTATCTCGCGCGGCCTATGCGTCCTGTGTCAAGAGGTGCGCCGAAATACATTGACTGAAAAAGACTTTGAAAACGCGGTATAGGGGTTCAGGGGTAAAGTAGGCTTATGGTAAGCTGAACAGAGAAAGGTTAAGATCCCTATTAAAATGTAAATATAAATTTAGCTAAGTCTTTGTACTGTATACTACGGCTAACATGTAAGCATCTGAAAAGTCGCCTTTCCAACTGCCAAACTAAATAAAACTGAATTCACTGCCTAATTTAAGTTTTACCAAATGCTCGCGAACTTGCATACCACTATTTCACTTTGACGGTACAGTAAAAAACCCCAAGTGACTCAAAAATTGGTTGTACAAACATAACATCAGTTTACTATTTACACCTCAGATTTTCCTGAGCACTTGAAAAGGCATGCACATCTAAAAAAAAATTAACCATGAGTGGTTTTCTGTCTGATCCTCCAGTTTTGACACATTTAAAATGAATATTTCGGCATCGTGTCAAAATGGATTGCCTGAAAACTATGATTATCATATCTTGGTACCTGGTACAATTCACAACTGTACAATTTATTACCCAATTATTCAATTACCTTTAAGCTTGTCTCTTATTTTTTTGAACTTGTTTGTACAAAGGTTAAGTTCCAGTTTCGGAGTCTTTTCCAAACCCTCCTTTTGTAAATCCTTCAGCGCGTCTTTTACGAACACTGTTTGCAGCATGGACTGGAATTCTCCCTCAGTGTACATGTCCCATAGTTCATTTGCTGCTTGTTCACTTGACAGACGGAACGTTAAGATAATGGAGCCTCTTGAGGTGTTAACAAACGCTGCACCCTTAGGAAGATGCTATAAAAGAAAACTGTGCATGTTATTGTCGTCGTCGTCATCATTGTCGTTATCATCATCATCATGAAAATAGTCATCATTATGGAGCCGTCATTAGTTTCAAAAACTCATGTCTGCTGCGTCTGTGACATCCCGCCACCATGCCCTCTGGAAGCGAGGTTGAGGAAGAGGAATAGGGTTTTCCCCCTCCCTTAACCCCAACATCTTTTTCGCAGGCTTCATTGGGAGGCTAGAGTAAAATACCAAAATCTGGTCATCGAGATAAGAAATCAATTTATTACCTGACTGTAAAGGCAAAACTTTGTCAGAGCTAATCACTTAAACGAAGACTAGAGTGCAGAGGGGTTATTAGACCACTTGTTCGATTCCCGTGTCCCGTGTCCCGTGTCAATACTCAGGGTCTCAAAACAACTGAGGAAGAAGTACTACACCTTGTTTGCCACCAAGACTTTTGCATAAGCATTGTCTTCAATTTTGTGTTTGTATTTGTATTTTATAATAATATGAGCTTAGATAGATGAATGCGTAATAGTAATAATGAGTAAAAAGTTAAGAACTAAAAACCTAAATTATACATGCTACAGGTTAAAAATGTTAAAATGTCAGATAGATTAAAATATTAAAAGGTATAAAATATCTAAAATATACATGAGTTAATTTCTTTAAAAGATGCGTCTAAAATGTTCCATTCCTTAGCGCATTGATAACAAAGTCTCTGGTTTCCGTAATTTATTTTGCCACACAGATAAATTACGTGATTACAATTACAAAGAAAGATACAAAAATGTACAAAGTAATGGCGAGGAGGCCTAAGAGAAACTATAAAGGTTATGTTAATTAGAACACAATTGTTGTCTAAAGAAATTAAAGTAACAATACGGCTGTATATTAAGGAAAAAGACACTGAAATGTTGAATATTAAACAGTTTTTCCAGATTTTTGTTAGAATACACTAATACATGTAATTATTACAAATAAATGTTTAAGTACTTTTTTAATGAGACAGCGGAAGAAGAGTGTCAGTTTTTAAGGAGTACAAGTTATAATAAGGTCCTTGATAAAAGACAGAAAATTGTTTGATTTGAGTACGACAGAACGGCAAACGAAATTTGTAGGGGTTTCTTGGATTTACCTTTGCAAGATAAATTTACAATGAAATTATCAAGCTAGATTATGGTTTTGATAGGAGAACATAAACAAGCAATTTTTATTAAGTATATATCATGAAATTTTAAAATACAAAGATTTTTGAAGATTGGGTCAGTATGTGAAATGTGGATCGAAAGGAGTTTTAGCTATAGTTCTGATCTGATCACTCGCCCCTTTGTAATCTCAAGACGAATAAGGTTAGTATTATAAGTTGAGGCCCAAGCTATGTTGCGACAAAAAAGAATGGATAGACTATGTAAAAATGTAGTGTTAGTAAACTTTTAGTCAAATAGAAACTGGACTGACGGATTTAGAAACTTCGTTGGCGACTTGTGAGATTTCAGACTTCCAATTTAAATTTTCATCCAAGATTAACGCCAAAGAAAACTATTTCTATTACCTGATCTATTTTTTGGCCATCTATTAAAAGTTGAATGTTATGATTTGTACGAAGGTTTTTTTTTTTTGAGAAAGCTTTTTTCTTTTTTTTTTTCCTTTTCCAGTACAACTTTATTGAACATACACATGTACAGTTAACATTCACAAAAGACAATCTGCAACAAAACGAAAACTACAACTTGAAGCCGACAAAAAAGAAACCTAACACAATAAAAACATTAGTGGTAACTAAAATTAAATGGGAGTTAAGTAAACAGAATTTCATACCGTATTTAAAAGAGACGAAAAAACAGACCATTTTGATCTGAAATCTTTTTCGCGACCAGTCGTACAAGAAACATACTTTTCTAGACTAATTTTATCACGAGCTAGGGAAACAACTTCATTAAAGATGTAATATGTACCGTTAAGACCTTTTACGTAAAGAAAATACTTTCCTATAATAACTAAATGATTGAGGGCTAAACAGAATTTAGAATCGTTTATTAATAATGACAAACCAAGAGAGGATAAAGGGTACAGAAAAGGTATCCCCCATACACACCCTATTCCATAGGTAATTCGTCTCGAGTTATTTTTAGAATCGGGGTAAAGTTACCTCGCGCGCTACGTGGATGTTTCGTCGAGGTTTCCATGACTAAACGCCATGCAAAACATGTCGGGCGAAAGGCAATGACAGCGTAGAGAGATCGAGAGCATTTCTGAATATTGAAGCGAAATGAGTCGGCGCTCACCTGGGGAAAGGGAATCGCTCGACTCTTTGACAACCCGTGAAATCAGTTTATCTCGAAGTTATCGTAACCTTAGTGCTTTAATAAAATGAGAAATTTCGCCGTTTTATTGAAACCGGTCGTTTGTACGATAAAGCAAGTAGCAAGTAATATTCATGTACATGTAATTAGTTTTACAAATTTTAATTTTAATGTAGTTTTTTTAAGCTGTTAAGCTCTGTTGATCAGTGAATGTAAATAGCGCTTCAGAAGTTATTAAATTATTATTATTATAGAACGCCAAGTGTTATTTTTGTTGAATAATAAAAGACTAATAAAAGAATAAATATCAAACCAGAAATTGTTCTCTTCAAACTGTAAATTATAAATGATCCTGAGAGAATATTCACTGTGTTAAGGATTTCCCTGCAGTACTGTTAGCTCTATACAAGAGAGAAAGGGCGATTCTTTTTTAATTTCCGTTTCGCTGACACAGCTTTGGCAGAAATCTCTCTTTAGTCGTTTTCGTCGACAAAACGAAAAGCAATATTGCTCTCCGCGTCTTCCGCCATTTTTTTTCTGCCTCAATTCGTGAAGGACGCGTGGCTCTGAGCGTGGGTCATCCACGCGGAACACATTCGCGCTATGTGATTGGCTATTGTCTAATCCCCCTTGGGATCTGTGGTCTTAAAAGAGACAGCAGCTTAGTATAAATTTTTTACAAGACATTTCCTCTATTAATATTTACGGTGTTGAGCTTTGCTCGAGGGAGCAATTAAGGAGTTTTTTTCCAACTTTGAGGGATGGCGTTAACAAGGCTAAAGTACTGTAAGAAATTACACCTTACGTTAAATTTAGTACGAAAAGAGTCGAAGAACGGATAGCAGTTTTGCTTTGTAACAAAGAGGTTCTTGATTTTGAGAATTCCTGCGTAACGCAAATGCTGCAAGTACATAAATTTCTTATCAGACTTAATAAACTTATTATTCCAAACTGTCTGTTCAAGAACATCATTTTTGCTTTTTGGGTTAGAAGCTATTAAGTCTTGCCAAAATGCGATTATTTCGTGATACAAAGCTGGACGGCATTTGCTTAGATTAAGGTGACCGATGTCATAGTTACATTTGAAAATCTCTGGGCCCCCAACATTCGCTAGGAGGAACTTCGGGATGTACTGCCACGGAGCGTCTGAGTTTGAGCAAAGTCGCTTAACCCAATTGAACTTTAAAGCTTTGTTAAATAAAGCAAAGTCTTTCATCTCTAAGCCTCCCTCTTGCCTTGTTTTGATGAGCGTAGTGTATTTTATCTTCGGTGGTTTGTGGCCCTAAATAAAATCTAATACTATTTTGTTTACTTCATCAACAAAAAGTTTTGGAGTTTCCATTACACTGCACATACATACCAGTTTGGAGAGCGCGAGGGATTTCACTAGATATATTTTGCAGTAGACAGAAATGTCCCTTTGAGACCATATGCTTAACAGTTTTCTTAAGGAAATTAACTTATCCAAGAAGTTCCTCTGTAGAACCGTGCCACGTTCGTACGCAAAATATTGTACGATTTGTACGCTTTTGGCATAGTTTAAATACAATAAAAAGAAAAAGCCTGTTAACTCTAAACCAAATTGCCAACTTGTTTAACTCAGTGTTCAGTATGTTGAACAAGCAGTCTTTATCCTTACTAAACAGAAAAACGTTTGTATCATCGACAAATAAGATCGGCTGTAGAATTGTAGATGCGCTGATTATATCGTTGATGCAGAGCGGAAAAAAAATAAAGGTCCTAGTATCGAACATTGGGAACGCAACACACAACGTTGGCACGAGAAGAAACATAAGCATTGTATGTTAAAAATTGAACTCTGTTGGAGAAATAGCTCTTTATCCATTTCAGAACCAATCAACGTATTCCACAGTGTTCAAGTTTATCAAATAAGATGGAATGATTTACTGTCTCAAAAGCTTTCAAGAGATAAAAGCAACCACTAATTCACCACGATCAATGGCAGAAGAAAATCTTTTCGTGGAAATCAATCTACGCAAGCGTCGTAGAGTGTTTTTACCTAAAGCCGAACGGATATCACAGAGAATATGTAAATTAGTTAAATAATCATACAAGCGATTGTAGATGATTCTCTCAATATTTGGAAAAGTTTGCTAAAACCGAGACAGGCCTATATTAGGATAGGATATTATCGTACCCAGCGGCTTTCCCGGAAGCAAAATACCTAGCAATGGTACTTTTCTGTTGTTGGGCTACGGAAAGGATTGATTCTGGAAAGAATCCAGATGGAAAATCTTTAGGCGAAGACGGAGGAGGCTGTATTTTTTCCCCAAGGTTCGGATCCTGCTACCCTGCGAGTAGGGTCTCCTTCGATCTTCCCAGATAAGTTGGGAAGAGGAAGGGACCTCTGCCAACATTCTCGACAATTTATTTATTTATTTATTACGGATTCACTCCACTACATTACAAGCAAATAAGCTAACACTACTATTAAAAAAAAAAAAAAAAGTTGTGGAGAAGGAGACAACCAAAAGCGCCAATGCGCCATACTAGGGATGCCCCCACTATTTAAAGTCTACGAAAATATAGAAATAGAAATATAATTGTTCTAGTTATCCTTAATAAAGATTAAAAAAATTTTTTTAAAAGTTGCAATACTGTTTGATTCTCCAATATGATTGCGTAAACCACTCCATTCATTTACAACGCAGTTAAAAAAACTATATTTAAAACCACCAGTTCTACAAAATTTGGAACAAGGTCCTGTGTGTCATTTTTCCTCAAGTTATAACCTGTATTTCTGTCCTTACAAAATATGAACTTATTTGAAATGTCAATATCATAATGTCCATTAATTACATTAAAAAATGTAACATCTCTAGTGAGCCTCCTATTAGATAATGACAACATTTTTAGCTTAGATAGTCTAGTATCATAATCATCATCACACCTAGTGATCCATCTGGTAGCTCTTAGCTGAACAGCCTCCAATTTATCAATGTTACGTGTAGTATGAAGGTTCCAAGTTTCGCATGAATATTCTAATAAAGGTCTCACAAGACTACAATAAAGTGTGTTCATGGTATCAATGTCCTTTAAGTCCCTACAAGTCCTCTTAACCAACCCTAAAACCCTATTAGCCTTAGCAGTTATTTTATCTACGTGTTTGTTCCATGAAAGATTACTAGCAGTAATTAATCCATATTCTTTATACACATCAACACTTTAAAAAGGTTGACCTTCAATATTATAATCCCCAACTAAGGGTGACTTTTTCCTGGTTATTCGCATGATCTTACATTTCTTGATATTAATTCTCATCTTATTCATCTTACACCAATCTGAAATTTTATCTATGTCACTTTGAAAAGTAGACAGATCTTCTTGAGTACTAATAACCCTATAAATTTTACTGTTATCAGCATACAAAGCAATTGAACTGTCCTTACTAATTACCCCCGGTAAATCGTTGATGTAGACTATGAAGAATAATGGTCCCAACAAAGAACCTTGTGGGACACCAGAGGTTACGGTTAACCAGTCGGAAGCCTCTCCTTTCACTACAACACGCTGTTGACATTCTGTTAAATAATCTCTACACTAATTTAGCAAGTCTCTATGGACACCATATTTTAAAAGTTTGGTAAATAGAATATTATGACAGACAAGCCTTTGAAAAGTCTATAAATACTACATCAACTTGACCTCTCTTGTCCAAGACTTTGAACCAATCATGATGTACTAAGAGTAGTTGAGTAGTGCAGGAACGACAAGTGAGTAACCCGTGATGAGAATCATGTATGAATCTAATAACTTGTTCTTAAATAGCAATGACAATTCATATTGAGAATGCCCAAATTCAAATGAAACAAAGCCTCTCAATCTCGCTTTCAAACTAAGGAGCGTGCGACTTCTCGAAGTTTTCATTCAAAAACTGGGGTACAAATAAGTTGTAAAAAACTTTAATTTTTGATTTTTTGTTATAAATCTAGTCACCCATTAAAATATAGTTACAGATAAATTTCAAATAGTGCACGAAAAATGAACCAGAAGTGACAGATACGCGTCAAATATTAAAAGTATCGATCATTTAAACTGATGCAACGTGGATTCTATAGCCTCATGATATTATTCTCAATTAATGCTATGAATGAGCAAACACAAAAGCATATGCATAGAAAATATCTCTTAAATATTTTAATCAAAAACACACCAGCTTATCCTTCCAAGAACTTCGCGTAACACATCCGTTCACGCAAGTAAAATCGGTGAAGCACATGCTAAAATCCCCCCAAAACAAATTCATCTCAAATCAAAGTGTATAGATAGATAGAAACTTTATTAAAGTGTCAAAAGCCGTCTAGCCGGGGGAAAAAGAATCCCTTACTAATTTCACAATTTTTTTAAAAAGAGGACTATAGCGCTCTGCCGCAGTTTACTGAACTTTGAATAGATAATTTCCTCAAAATTACTGCGTGTAATTGAAGCGGCAGCCATATGTTTTGTTATGGAGCGTGAGCGAACAAAAAGTTAGCAAAACTCCAGAATACGCGTGCGTGCAGAGATAAAACTGGTTTATCCAGTATGAAACTTATTTCACTCATCCAAATCGCGGGATCATCGGCAAATCAAAGGAGTTTGAACAGAGTCGCTTCCGCTTTCTTATCTAGGAAAGATCGGAGCGACTCTGCTAGGAGGGTAGACCAATATACTAGCGAAGTAACTGTTAAACCTATTCCATTGGATTAGTCTCTTTACCTTCTGATCTAAATATTGCATTGAAGTGCGGCCTTGACTTTTTTCTATTTAAGACTTCGCTTAACATTTTCCAGGTCACGCGAGTATTTGATTTAGCATCGTCCAATTTCGTTCCACAATACCGACGCCAAGCCAAAAGAAATGTATGAGTAAATTTGTTCTTGTATGTTTTGCAGAGTAAAGCGTTATCCGTTGTTGGAACTGGAAGATATTTTATAGAGTTTATTCTTAGTAGTTATGACTACTACTCTTTGATGAAATTAAAAAGTAGCTTTCGTTAATCACAGTTTTTGAGAGGAAAGCAATCATTATAAATCTTTGTACGCATTTCAATTCGTGAAAGGGTTTGCACGCAATATTTGGCTCGTCAAAAGCTTTAATCGAAGACCAATCAATATCTTTCAGTTTTTCAACAAAGTTAGGAATATTATTCGAGATTCTTATATGTAATAAAAAAGGGATCTTGTCGACATCAATTTACCGATTAGGGGCGTTCCTGGGCAAATTCAAGCTTTACGCCCACCACCAGGATGTTGCTGATAAACACTTACCAATTTACACCGGTAAAGTGCCCAGGTTTTACAGGCCCTAAAGTAACTTTAGTCGGACCTCTGAGTTACAATCAGTTTACGTAAATGTTGTATCTCCCTTCCTCTATTTAATATGAATAACGCAAAGACAAAGCTGTTTCAGAGTGGCATGAAATGTAAGGCCGAAAATGCCAATTTGCGGGGGTTTCCTGGCGCAGAACTCCTGGACCACCTTGTCTTTGTCGTGCTCGTGTCCCTGTACTCATATAGAAGCGCGAGCCCAGAGAGCCTCTGCTCAAATAGTAGACATTGACACAAAGATATTTACTCCGCGTCGCCTGTCTGCCCGTGCAAAATCTTGCGACATCTGTCTATACTGTACATTGAATGTAAAACTAGAGAGTAGGAGCGCAGCAGAGCTCTGTCTTGAGGAGCTGCATGCCATCGTTGATACTCTCGGCAAACATTTGGAGTATGAAAACACACAAAAAAGATTTTGACTTTTTTTTTTTAAATTTGGCCGTTCGAAAGAAAAAATCACCCCAAAATCTTTTAAGCGCGTGCTTAACTACCTTACACTCAGGTACGCCCCTGAAGATGTGCTATCTAAATGAATTGAAAGACGGGCAGATGATCTGAAATGTATAAACCGCTTCTCGATCACACAAAAAATGTTATTTACAAAAATATTATTACTTAACGTAGCAGTCTGAGAAGTAATTCGTGAAGGACGTGCAACTCAAAGAAAAACATATTACAGTACATTCCATCCAGGAATATTGGAATGTGAGGTGATGATTTTGACAGTTAATCAAATTAACATTAAAGTTCACTTGGAATGGCTGTAAGTATAATACCCAGGAGAAATTAAAAACAGAGGTTATGAAAAATTTGGGTGGCAAACAAGGTGTATTATGGAAGATGTGCAAATGGAGAATGGCTTGGATTACCCATAGTTCTCTAAATGGCTCTCCCGGCCGTTAGTAATGCATCAACTTACTGCAGTTGCATTTGCTTTCTTCAGAGAACATTTCACTGAAAATCAGTACAATTTAGCCAGACCAGTTTAATTCTACGTAGTATGCACGGCAATTAAAGTTTTTTAGCGAAAATTTCGAGAAAAAGGCCACTCTTTCATTTTCAAAATGATTCGTCTGTTCTCACTTTCGTTGAGCGCCGTTAAATAATGTGCGCAAAGTAAAACTCTTGTTCCCGTATACGTTTTAAAAGGTTTCAACACTTATAGCCTCCGTTTATAGATCAGCTGGGTGTGCACAGAGAAATGAATAAAAAACTATCGCCTACCTTTTGAAGTTCTTTTCGCATTCTTTTGCTTTCAGAAGACTTTTGGTCGCTAAAAATATCAGCAACAACACGCTCTATTTCACAAAAACTTTCAGTCTGCACTTCACATCCCTCTGGTAGGAGGTTTCCGGAAATCGCCACATCTAATGGCAATTTAAAACAGAAAGAAAAGTATGTTGCTCAGTTGCAAAAAATAATACATACATACATAAATGCTTTATTGAACACTTCCCCTTAGCGGCTTTTCAGCGTCAATTACAAAAACGAATTCAAGCACATAATAACGTAAAAAGATTGACAATACATATTATTTAAAAATTGCAAATTATTTAAAATATCATTCCCTCCCAATCCTTCCTCTTAAATCCAATCCCCTTAACAGTTATTCTGAAATTATTAATTATTAATTATAATTATTCCCTCTTAAATTTGTCTTAAAGTGTCCCTGTAAGCTTATACCTAAAACTATTAACATCAATGCTTAACTTAACATTGTTGTCTAAATTATTCCAAATTCCAACTCGACTCCCAACGGATTGTCCAAGAAATGAATGAAGATCTGCTGCAGGTGCGCAACTGGTGCGTCGAAAATCGGCTATTACTGAATCCAGACAAGACAAAATTAATTGTTTTCGGGAGCTGACAGATGACCTCTAAGCTCCATGAATTTCATTTGTCTTTGTTGGGAAAGGACATTTCCCCAGTGCAATCAGCGAGAGATCTTGGCTTAATTTTGAATCCGAACTTAACATTTGATAACCATATAACGACTTCAGTGTCGGAATGTATCGCACGTCTGGCGCAAATTAACCGGGTCAAACATTGCTTAGACAAAAATACGTTGTTAACCGTAATACATGCCTTAGTCCTTAAATGTACTACTGTTCGAATGTTTGGGCAAATATCACAAGTAAGAATGTTAGAAAATTGCAGGCCGTTCAAACCTTTGCTTGCCGAATCGTCAGCGGTGCGAAAAAGTATGATCATGTAACACCCCTCTTAAAAAGCCTGTCTTGGTCGCTTGTAAAGGACCAACTATACTATCGCCAAGCTATTATGGCCCTCAAATGCATGACCGGTCACGCCCCTGAATATCTTACATCCCAATTTATTACCCGTGAGCAAGTTAGCGAACGAACAACTCGGAGTAGCCAAAAGCTGAACATCCCCCTAACTACAACATATACACTGAAAAGTAGAGGTGCCAAGATGGATCCTTGTGGTACTCCAATCGTGACAGGTAGAAAGTCAAACAAACTTTAGTTGATACGTACTGTTTGATATCTAGATGAAAGATAGCTCTGGAACCATAAAATCGCCTGGCTGGATAGACCTATTTAGTATATACTAAAACAGTGGATAGTATTTTTCGCGCGCTCTGATTGGCTACTCAATCAGTGAATATCCTGCACTTTTCACTGATTCTCCTCCATTTCCTCCGAGCGAGCGAAACCAAACTCGCTAAGTTGCGAGCAAAATACTTTCCCGGTTTGCTGTCGTAACAAACAAAGAAATTTCACAAATAATCAAGCAAGCTGTTCCCGAAAAACACGAAGAAGATGACAAAGTTCGGTTTGGAAGTTTTAATAGGTAAAGCTTTGTCTTTGTTACTTGAATTTATCGATGAAACCGGAGAAAAAGTTCTTTATTTTCAAATGCAAATTAAGCTTAAGTCTTGTTTATAAATAAGCTTAAAACTAAATTTAATAATCTTTTTTACAGAATGATTTTAAATACAAAAAGAATTCACAACTCCTTTTCAAGAAATTTCCCCGCAAGAGCTAAACCTAGTAATAGTTGACACTACAACTGCCCCCGCTCCGTATGTTGTCGATCAATAGTATTCTTGCTCGTTGTGTAGCTCTTTGATATATACCGATTCATAATGAAGATTTTCATACATATTCCACACAATAGGTGAGATATATACAGGAAATGCAAGGTTCCATGCACAGGTTCAGTTCGATTTACACAGCTTTGATCAAAACTTTCTCAGTTTCGAGAATAGTTTATTCTAAACCATAAGAACAGATTTAATTAGAAGTTGAATTTTTCGCTATTTCTCTTTCACTTTTTACATTCACTTCATTTAATTTGCCGTAAAGTAAGCCTTAGAAATTAAAAGGACGTTCGTAGTGGGCAAATAAGACGCAAAATATTACGAGGTAGGAACTACTTTTGCATTTTTTATTCGTTTGAGCTCAAACTTTGCAGTATGGTAGAACTTTGTATTCCAAAAAAATCCTATGTTTTTTGTTTTTCGATTTTAACGTCTTTTGGCAGTCCCTTCGGGATTTTATGTCTTTATGTCATCCTAACCATTTCGTACTTGCGGGCTCAAACAATAGAAACATCATCATTACCTACCGACTCCTCGCAGCCCCTGTTCAAGCAAATCGAGATTTTTTCAGGCATACTGACTGTATGTTTCAACTGTAAGTACTTTCCTCAATATACGCGCGAGTTACTAGAGTGCCCCTTCGGGATTTCGCCTTCTGGGCGAAGTACCCGCAAAAATGCCTTCAAACGTTTTATTTGTCGGCAAGAATTGTTATATGTCGTAGTAGCCTGCGTAGCAGGCTTTAAAGGAGAGGGGGAGGGCAAGAAAGAAAAGAAGGAGGTAGGAAAAAAAAGAGAGGGGATTGAAGAGCGAGGGAAGGGAACGCCTGCTACAATAACTCCGTCTTGTTCACCTTCGCGGACGCTGGCATCCGCAAATTCTGATTGGATAATCAGGCAATAGAACAAGCTTGTTAAGCAAACACAACTTGCAATTTCAGTTAGCCTGCGTCGTGTTGCAATCAGAAGAACGGGAACGTCATTTGACGATGAGAAAGCGCGCGGAAAGGACTAAACTCGACTTCCGGTGCTCAATTTGCCACTCTGCCATTGGTCAAGCCAGTTGTTTCATTTGCGAGCGCAGTCGTCAACTGACGCTCCCGTTCTGTTGCTAAATCCAGCCTATTTTCTGAACAATGACTTCTTCCGTGGGATTCAGAATCAAGACCGGTACCTTAAGCTGAGTGCTTGGCTTTCCCGAAATATCTTCTATATTACAATAATTCAACAAAATATCGGGATCTTGTCCAGCGAGTGTAAGTGTTACTTGCACCGGCGTCTGTGTATAAAATGCTTGAATACCAGCAATTCCAAATTCTGCGTCCGACGAGTCACTCACTGTCAAGCTTTCTGCAAACAAGGTCTTCCCTCTGGCATGATAGTGATGGGAAGCTGTCTTTGCTTCAATCTTCCAAAGACTCTCAAAGCAAATCTTCCTCGACATTAGCGTTTCTTACAGCTTTCTCGATCAAACTGTACAGTTCAGCTACGTCTCTTATTTTGCGACCAGAAGGTCTGTAGACCCGTTCTAATAAGTTTTCATTTCTGGTTAATCGCGACCAAATAGAGCCAAAACAACGAGCTTAAATCAGCCCTGCACTTTCAATTCTTGCCGTCGGCGAAAATAAATTTTCAAATGAGGCTCGTCCTCCCCCACAAGTGACGTTAACGCCACAGAATCTAAAACTGCTGTTTTTGGAACGTTTACATTGGGTTTCCGTCCCCTTTTACAATTTTTTCTGGGAGTCGCGGCGCGGACATTCTGTTACGAAGATTTTCTCATGTTCTACAGCTACGAAACCGCCGTTGGCGATACATTCCCGGGTGAAGTCAGTTATGCAGAAAAGAGCGCGCCTAATTGACAGTGAAGTGACAGCTGGGATAATTGAAATAAGGGGCGAAATGCAGAAGACGCGGGCTTTTGTGGCAGGCGTTTCCTTCCTCTCTTTCTTACACTCCAGCCACCCCTACCCCCCCCCCCCCCCCCCCCTCACACACAAACACACCCAGCCCCTTAACGCCTGTCGTAGTTTCTGTATTTGAGGTTCATGGTTGAGACTGTCGAAAGCTTTGCTCATGTCTAAAAAGACGGAGGCAGTAATTTCTTTTTATCCATGACTTTTATGATACAGTCAGAAGAATGGATGATTGATTTTTCAGTAGAATGATGTTTCTCTTTACCACTTTGCGCAGTTGCAAGTCGATCCTTGGAAATCAAATATAGGTCTACTTGTTTATGTACTACTCGTTCAAACACTTTCGACAGGGTAGGTAGTAGTGATATTGAACGATTATTGTTTGCTAATTCATGGTCGTCGGTCTTGGTCTTGGGAGTTGGAACAACCTCTGCTATTTTCCACTCTATGTGAAAAATGCTACTTGAAAGCGAAGTGTTAATAAGGTCAGTAATTGATGGAAAGAATCGAAGATATACGGCAGTCTTTGTAAAATCAATTAAGTCCCTTATAAATAAATGATAAATAAAATAATAACAATAACAATCCATAATAACGTCCAGTTTGACGCAATTTCTCAAAAAGCCTTATAACTTTGACAATTTTGTGCGTAGAAGACTGTCGGACCACAACAAGATAACAGTTGCCATAAAACATCTTCCATGTCACATCTAAGGTAATGACGTCATCAGTCACTTGACTATTTCCGAATTAGACTATTTTTGTTGCTGCGAAAAGATTTCATTAAAGAGTTAAAAACAGGTAGTATATCTGAGGTTTTAGTTGTGTGGGGCATTTAAAAATAACCAGTTGACATCCGGCATTAAGAATTTAAGGGGTTAATGAACATGAGCGGAAAAGTAGGGAGACTAGGCCGAGGGCTGTAGAGAGTCAACCTTTTATCAGACGGCAGAGAAAATGTGCGGGAAAGTAATGTTCTACCTGATAATTTTTCTCATGACCAAAAGAGGGGCATGACGTCATCAGTCATGTGATCAAAGCGTTTTGAATGCTTTAGTTCGTTTTTGAAGTACCTTTTCTGTCATAAATTGGCAGGTTTTTGCTGTTTTTCTCAACAATTCTTTACACTGTATTGTCTCTGAGCAATTATCATTCCATTTGTAAAGCAGAAGCAAACGAAAACTGAGCCAGAAGTTTCAAAGTTGCGTAAATTTGGCCAATATTGAAAGTTGAAATCGACAAGGAGACCTACTCTTGAGACTTTTGTAAAAATCCTTTTTTCGACTTAACTGTTCGTTTACCGAAATAAATGTTCAACGTTTGTTAATAAAGGAGAACTTTAAGAACTAAAAGGATGTATTTGGCGGCCACATTGTTTCTCTTCATTCTGGGGAGAAAGGTCATATAGTAACTCTTCTAACCCTAGAAACCAAATGGTCTGCTACCCTAACCTAAAACATTGGAAATAATGATGAACAATGTTGTCTTAATGTTTTCCCCGACCGATGAAAGGACACCTTACGAGCTGGGAGAGAATCGTACGGTCATATGGTTCGGTCGGTAGCCCCACGATCGATAGTTCATAAATTTATTAAACGTTCCCCGGCATGGATCAAGCCTGAAAGAGTATTAATGGTTTTATATTGTGAGCTTTACGTCTAGCTTCGATCAGTTAAAGATTTCATTATACACAGAAATTAAAAAAAAAGCGAAAAATTCATCTTTGAAAACTGTCAAACACCACAGAGAAGCAATATATACCTCTTTTAAACTCGAATTGTTAGCGTTTACCGTGAGGTGGTCCAGTGGATTGAGGCGTTAACTTTCAGTTTTAACTGATTGTGAGGGTCCAAGTTACAATCCCCTTAAAGCAAATTTTTCGTAACCTTTTTATTTTTCTTTCTTTAAAATCTCTTTTTCACTCTCCTTTTTACCTGTGTGGTGCATATAATATAATGTGGTAAACTGAAAGCAAAGTTTACAGGAATATCAAAAATGGGGCATGACACTGTTATCATGACCCAGCTCAATTGTTGATTTTCACATGTGCATAATTTAATTCCAGCGGTGACTGCTTTGAGATGGGACGTCTGAATCAACTAAATTCGACAGTTTCAATTTAAATACGACTTTGTCGAATCTGCGACCGAAGCAGTCGAAAATTCGACTTAGGTTCAACATTTGAAGTAGAAAGCGCATTTTACATGTGCCGAAAATAACGCATTTGTTATAGAAACCCTCATCCATATTGGATAAAAAAAATATATAGAAACTGGGAATATTTACAACAAACGAACAGGGGTCTTTTTTTGCAAGAGCATACGCACTAAGGCTTGATAAAGAGCACGCGACCAGTGACAGCGACCGTGGTGCATATTCATAGGAAGCAAATTCTTCACTTTGAAAGCCTGCATGAGATTCAAATGGTAGCAGGAACTAAGGAAAGACCTTCGCTGTACAAAATAAGTAAAGAAATGGTGATTTAATGCGCTGAACGAGTTGAAAGAGCAAGTTTCTCAAGGATGTCTGACACGAACTTGGCCACTTGTTGTTGTTTTGCGCTCGACTCGTGTCTTGATTCCCCTTCAAGAACCACAATGTTTGGCATAGAATGCATTATTGTGGGAAGCTATTGAAAAAAATGTTCTTTATTTAGTGTTTGTCTATAAATCGAATCTAAATTAGTTTCTCGATGCAGTGGAGAGTTTCTGTCAATAATTTGTGAGTAGCTGATTTAGCCGTATTTCGGGAGTGGATTAATAATGATCAGCAGGCGACTACCACGCCGTTATCAGTTGGAATGGAAAGTCGTTCCCTTACTCAAGCATATTAAGGTATGGCGCAATTTTTGGTCTCGACCCCCCGCGAAGATAAAACTGTTTTTTCTTCTGCGGCCATGCGTTTTAATTCTAAAAGTTGCTAAAAACTTTCGGAAATTTTCTTTTGAGGCATTGAATCGATTACGGTTGAACTGATGTGGTCACGTGAAACGTGACGTCATAATGCTATTCAAAAGAAAATGCTAAATGGGGTAGGAATGGAACGGAACGGAAAGAATTTTTATTTTCTTCAAAAGATATTAATAGATAAAAAGTATCACGTGACCTGTTTTGCTTAATTGTTAATTAAATAAAAATGGGAGACAACCATTCCGGCCAGATTCAAGCGAGGAACCATTACAGAATAACAAAAATAATGTATTTAATATCTACTGTATGGCATCTCGCCACCCCATTTTTAGTTTTCTCGTCTTTCCTGGAGTTGACCTTAACTGGTCACGTGACTCAAAAATATGGTTTCTTGAGTAACAAGAAAATTAAGTTTACCAATATCTTAGAGGTTGCTAAATTTTGATGGGTTCTGGTAAATTCTCGCAAGGTTATGATCATTATAAGATTTTATGCAAATCAGGCTCAGGCCATGCCTTAACATTTAACCGATTCAAAATCGGAAAATTGTAGAACTTCTTGTTTTTGGGTGGACTAACATTGTAACGCATCTTTTACAGGAATTTTCTTTCAGCCATTATTTGAGTGCTCTAATAATTTTTAACTTTTGGTCGGCATCACATGTTTACTGTACTTCTTGGGAAACCTAACCATTTGTTTCATCAAAAACGGTCACAAGATTGGACTTTAATTTCGGTCTTATTGAATGCAGTTTTGTCTGTGTCTCATTGATACTCATTTTTTTAATTGTTTTCGAGACATACAGAGTGACTACCACCGACATTTCACCAGGTGACTAATCTACGTCTCGTTTGCTCTCAATTTTGTTGCTTTAATGTGCTGGGAAAATTGTAGATGATATATTAATTCCCTGCTGAACTGAACACCGGCTTTTGCGCACCTTCGAACCCACACGCTCAAATTTGCTATGTTTTTTTTTGTGTGTTCCTTTCCCTTTTCAAAACAAAGAAAATTGAAACTGTTTCTTACATCAACAAACGTTTCGGCACTTTGTTAGTTAGACTTTGATGAGGTCAGTGCAATCCTACAAGCACTACATTAACGCGCGCTGTTGACCAGGTCAAGTCGGGAGATGAAATTTGATAGTAGCTCGTGGTATGTTAAAACCGGTATACTTCGCTTTTGAGACAATGTTAGAGTTTTTTTTTTTTGCAAACTACACATTTTGTTAAGTCACGAGCACGTTCTCCAAGACCAACAAGCAAAATAATCGCGATGATAGCTTTGAGACACGCCATTTTGATGAAGGCAGACCATGTCAGAGCCTCTATGCATGCACATCACTTGTTCAGCGGTCGCGCATTCTCATGCAAAAAAGACCCCTGTTCAAGAAACAGAGTTAAATTCGGCACCATCATATCCGACGTATTAATCAACTGCCGAATTTAATTACTTTCATCGACTGAAATAGGTGTTCGGCGCTAAAATCAGAAATCTAACGTTTGAAAGGGGCCCATGAGGTAAGTTTCAGCTTAGTGGTTTGCAGGCTGTTATTAAGTTGTTGTTTTCTTTTCAGTAATTAAGAGCAATAGATATTGGTATATCTCTTTGTAAATCCATTTTATTAATCGGCTTGTGCCGCGACTTAAGAATCAGCTGTAATAGTTGATTTTACTTTCTCTTTGACCTGATTTGTATGTCACTGGAAATGATTTGAATATGCAAAAAAGCAATCAATGTTCATCCATCCATTTCAATAAAAGCAAATGGAATCACTGGCTCACTATAGCGGACAACCTCGAACTTTTACCGGTATCAGTTGCAATAATAATAATAATAATAATAATAATAATAATAATAAGTAATGGTAACAGGACTGAGTGGAGTCCAATTCGGTCTGTAATCATACGAGTGATTAACAAAATCGGACGACCGCGTAGCGGGAGTCCGATTTGTTTAATCACGAGTATGATTACAGACCGAATTGCACGACACGAAGATCTGTTACCAATTAATCATAACTTTAATGAAATTTGTGATATAATAGGCTATTTTTTAAATCAAAACACAAGAAATTCGAAATTTTGTTTTGCTAGCAGGGGAAAAAAAAAAGCCATTTAAGCGCGCGCGTGATGGCGCGTACTGTCCAACTACTTAGGCATGACGCATACTGTCCTATTAAGCTGTCCAATTAAGGCTGGAATCAGGGCAGTTGATAACCAATCAGATTTGGGAATTTTGTTATAGTTATGATAATAATAATAATAATAATGATAATAATAATAATAATAATAATAATAATAATAATAATAATAATAAATAAATAAATAAAAGGATACCCCCGCCTTTGTTTTCAGCAAACCAATGAGGCGGAAATAGAATTATTTTATAACGGTAGTTTTGATACTGTATTTGGGCCAACAATGCTGAAATTGGTACTGCATTCGGACCAATAATGCTGAAATTAATGAAAAAAGGACTAAAACAGGACTAAAACAAACGGACAGACAGGTAAACAAACAAACAAACAAACAAACAAAAAAGAACAAGGAAACCAACCAATAGCTGTCCCGATCAGTTTAAAATGGAGGCCCGATCCATCACGGTCAGCGGTTTGTTCATCCTCATTATCATCTGCGTGACATAAATTTCATAACATAACTTCATTAATATATAGATTTAGCCAGGGCTAAAAGCGAAGCTCTCGGTAATATTTATAGTTTGTTCAAACAAAATTAAAATCGTGTAATGCTAAGCGGCTAAGGCAACGCCGGAGAACAGGGCGGAATGTCGCCTGTTTTCGACTTCGGTCAGGGCTTGCGATGTGGTTTGTCCATTAGACACTGCCGCTGTCACTGAATTATGGCGGGTTGATTTGTTTTTTTTGCATTTCTTCCTCGTTCCTTTGTGCTGGTACGCTGTTTCCGAGAGGCAAATGTTGCTATTTTTTTGCGGGAGTTTAAGGGAGTAGACAAACATCTTTTCAAAGTGTTTCTTTATTACTTCCGTGACTCTACCACTGAATTCTATTTTCGTTCTACTACTCGCCAATGTCGATGTTATTCCAAAACAAAAACAACTAAGTACTGTCTAAAACACGACGGAAAATCTCATCCATGTCATCCATGGCAAAAATAAAAGACAGCAGATGTTTCAGATCGTGTTTCATAACTAGATGACGTGTATTTTATAACTGCGTGCAGCTCGTGCAAGGTGAAATTATGCTAATTTCAATCACCATCATCCTTCTTTCTAATTTTGAAAAAACATCTCATACGTCTTTCTGTTTCTTCAAAACTTCAAAATTAGTTTCCCCTCTGTTTTTATTGTATACCTTGTTTTGTTTTGAGAGAAAAACGGAGAAAAAACCTTACAACTAACCTCAATACATTTTGTTTATGTTTCGGTCAAATCGAAGCTTCAACATGCCCCCCCACCCCCCGGGCATACCCCGGGCATTTGACACCTTTGTCGTCCCGGGGAGGAGGGAATTTGATTATCAGAGTCTTCCAGGGGGTGGGGAATTTGATACCAATGCTTTAGAGGTCGGGAATTTGAACTGCACCTTCGATTTCATGTAAAATCTTTGGCGTGGCGAGCTATCATGGGGGACGCGGTGTTAGAGGATTTTCGTGGAAAAGATTGTGCCTTTGTGGCCAATTGGTTGCGAGGAAAGGGCTTAAACAAGCTTTGTGCCGTATTTGAAGTATTTAAATTTTAATATTGGATTCAGGCTTCGAATGTATGAATGTATTTTATCGTTGTGTTTACAATGAAAGACAATACCTATATCGGCCATTCAATACAACAACATAAAATAAAATAAGATAAAAAAGCTCAGGTCAACTACTTTGACCTACTGCAAGTATGTTAATTAATAAGGTGAACGATGATGCATGTCAGCGAAATGGTCATGATGTAGTAATCTCAATAGATGGGATCTTTTTTATAGAACGCTTTGTATGTTGCATGACGAAAAAAAGCTGAGCATTCAGTGACCTTGTAGCAGCGATTTCTGCCGCTTTGCACGAGACTTTTGCTCTTAGTAAATACGCTAACAGTGTTTCTCAGTTTTTGTTATATTTATAAATATTTTGTTCGACCACTGAAGGTGTTTCAACCGTCCTTCTGTCATTTTTGTGCCTGTGAAATGTCCCCGGGGTGGGGGCATTTGATCACCTGAATGGACCCTAGTGTGGGGCATTTGAACGGCATTTTGGCCCGGGTAGGGGGGAATTTGAACAATGATTTTCAAAAAAGTCAAATGCCCGGGGGGTTGCCCCGGGGGGGGGGGGGGGGCATGTTGAAGCTTCGATTTGACCGATACATTACATGCGGTTGCCGGATTTGCGACGCATTGCGCGAATCGCCATGGCGCGTTGCACCCGAGAAGTATAGTTTGAAGCAGTACAACGCCACTATATCAAAATATATCAATCTAACTTTTTGTTATGTTGTATAAAATTTATCCCCCTTTAACATATGTAAACAATGAGGTTAAGAAGTGTTAAGCTTTTACAAACGAAACGGCGAAAGACGATTAGGTGATAATTAGTGGAAGGAGGAGGTATTCAACACTTTGAAATTAAACTCAAATTTTGGCATCGTACGACCAACAAGATTGACTTATAGGCATACAAACACAAACATATGAAACTGTTTATCGATATTTTTATGAAAGGAATTTATCTATTTAACATTGTAGCCTGAAATTACAGAAAGAAAATAGGATTTCCGGTTTGCAAAAAGGAAAATTTCGCCGGCCTTCAAGCGCACCGGAAGCGGGGAAAGAGCGCTCGTGCCAGTCCTACTCCGCATCACACATTAAATGAAGAGCGGAGCGCTCGTTTCATCGCCCAACCTTTATCCGCCCTGCCGGAGAACGGTGAAAAAACGACAATAGGTCTAATTAGCAAAAAAGCAACTTTGCACGTGAAGCACACTTTTTTTGTACATTTCTTTGCCGTTGTTTTGCACGACTAAAACGTGAAACTTCCAGAAACTTTTTTATGGAGAAAATGTCGCAATTGTTCTTGTTCACTTTTTTTCACTGCCGCTACAAAATTTTCATGTTGTTCTTCCAACAAAAAAATGTCTCCTTTGTTTTTTATCTCTCGCTCTAGATCTCTATCGCCCTTTTTCTCGTTGAGTTTCGCTGGCCTGCCGCTTTTTCTCTCTTTCTCTGTCTTTCTCTTGCTCTATATTCCAAGTTTGTGGACATGACAATTAATCTAAGCTTAATACTTTAGACAACACGGACACAGAAACAATTTCCGCTTTCCGTTTTCGTCTTTATTGACTCTTTAGCTGCCTCTGTTTTCAAGACGCGAGTGGCTTTGCGATTTTCCGCCAAACCTCGTTGCATGTGAGTTGCCATACGCGTTGATTGAATTATTTAACATTGGTATGCCTGTGGTGTGGACGGACGGCGGTCGGTCGGTGTACGGTCACGTGATTACCAAATTTTCTCGGATGGGACCCATGGTGCTCCGCTGCGCGCGCGAGAGCTCCGCTATCAATGCAGGCTAGGTTTTCTCACCAAGATATCATAATATAATTAAATAACCTTCTTACGTAAAGTAATATCTAGGTGTACTTAATCAAAGAGAATGGTTCTTGATTGGATTAACTGATACACATAATAAGTTCTTCTTTGCCTTGGGTTCACTTTCGATTTCGTTCTCTGCAGTCGCGTTTCCTTTTTTTAAAATTCAGGACTTTCAGTTTCTTAATAAGGGCCGAATACCTTGCACAATCAACTCTTTTCCTCAGTAATTTTATAAGGAGAAAAGATACGAAATAACTTTTATATACATCAGATTTGAAGAATTATGAGAGTCTTAAATTACTTGCCTCTGTAGTCATAGTTCGGGTCCAAGAGAAGCGCAGTGTGTTCGCTGCCACATTTTCTTAAAGCCTGTACAAAGTTTTGAAAGCCTTCATGTCTTCGTTTAAGTCGATCTACAAGGACTTCAGTTGCCCTTATAGCTCCATGGTTCGTCTGATTTGCCTTAATTTCTTCTTTATCCTCTGGTATTAGGCAAGGCAGGAAAGGGAGCAGTTCGTTAGGTATCACTTCGTACTGAAACTCTTTCAGCCTTTTTTCCAGAATTTGCTTTTCGTAAGGCCTCATTTCGATTGCCTTAAAAATAACAAGCAAGCTAAACTTTCGGTGTAGAAACTAGTTTACAGAGAAAGTGATAAAAGTGCAATGTTTGGTTCTCTTATATAGGGTTTGGATGATTATTTATAGAAGTAAGATTACAAAATTAGCATTTGTGAATAGGGAAGTTTCCCGGAATTGCATATCACAATTCTCGGAAAATCGGTCACAACAACTGTTCGTTTACCTCACAAATGAAACAACTTCATGCAGTTTATCAACTTCAGTTTTTAAAAAAGCTATCAATTTAAAAATATTGAAAATTAGGCGGAATAGGATGGGATTAAAAATAATGACTATAGAGAGCAAAAGCTCCTGTTCGATTGCACTAGTTAGTGGTATGATATTGTCACCTCCGGTATCGAGCGCAGTGAATGTCATATATATAAATAAAAGGTTTCGCTTTCAGTCAAAAAGGGAAAGTTCCCCGTGGTGTCGAAACTTCAAACTTGATTAAAGTTACCCTTGAAACTGAAAGCAATAGTTACCAACCAAGCAGAAATAACCTACGAAAATATGTGTGGCCCTGCAATATCATAATATTTTTTTTCTAAGTTGTCACCCCAATTTTTTTTATGTATAAAAAACAAAACATTGATTTTTAAATTGTACAAATTGCCGAGAGGAGAATTGGTTTTCTGTACGGTATGACAGTTTTTTTTTCCGACAAAGTCCACGCTATATTGAATGCATTTTTTTCCTTGGCATTAAACGGAGCAGAGATCTATTTAAGTCATTTAACAATTCAGACGCATTTTTAAGAGATTAATCCATACAGGCGGAACTCGTGAACCTGTCATTATTTCATTTATTTATTATCTCTCTCGCCGACTGAAGTCCTAAGAAAGCAACAGGCCCAGACAAGATTCCTGCCAATCTGCTTAAGGTTTGCGCACCCCACAATTTACTCCTCTTTGTGTGCCGTCTTCAACAAGTGCTTGCTTTTGGGAAAAATGCCATCCTTTCGAAAGAGTCTAACATTGTCCCAATATTAAAAGGCGGCACTGTGAAGGAGGTATAAAACTACAGACCCATCTCACTATTGCCTCTTGTCTCAAAAGTTCTCGAACGCTGCATTTACAACAGAGTTATCGACCATATCGCTCCCAGGCTTCACAAGTTGCAGTTCGGGATTTTGAAGGGCAAATCCACCACGGCCCAGTTACTTCAAATCCTGCACAACATAGGCGAAAAGCTTGATAAGCGAGTGCAGGTTGATACTATCTATCTTGACTTCGCTAAAGCCTTCGACAGCGCTAACCACAAACTACTGCTCAAGAAGATCCACCGATTCGGCATCTGCGGTACTGTGTTGTCTTGGTTCGAAGACTAAGGAACTTAAGAACCAAGAGGACGACTTCGTCGACGACGACCGGAAGTGAGTTACAGTGCACCGCGCCAGCGCGACCAGTAAATTTCGTCGTCGTGGTGTCGTCGACGACGCCAAACAAAGTAGAATCACATGGTCTTGCAATCCACAAGCTTCGGCAGGTATAAATCCACCGTTTTAAGCGATTTTCATTTTCTTATCCTCGTAAATCCAGGTATCGTTCCTTTTTTCTCCTAACAAGCGATGTTGATTGAAAATTCGACTAATGAATTGTTTTTACTTCGAAGAATGACAACAGCGGTGGAGGCCGAGCGAGCGAACTCGTAAGTGATAAATTTATTTGTACGTAGTAAGGTAAGGCAAATCATATATCTTTAATATAGAGGAAATAAACTTTATATGGAAAACAGCTATCACATCAGAATGTCTCCCTTTCCGAATCTCAACTCTGACAGACACTCGGACTCGGTCATCTCATTCAGGTTGAAAGTTGAATAATCTTCGTACGCAAAGCACGTGTTTTTCTACTCGAAAAGGTCAGACAACGCAAAAAAATCTTCATCGTCAATGAAATTAGACGTACGGCTTAAAAAAATACGATCTTGCATTGTTTTAAAAGACGCCATTGCGAAAAGCTTTGTTGCGAACGAACATCACAGTTTTACATTTGTGTTTACATTTAGTGTCGTCGTCGTCGACCTACCGACCGACTGCATCTTAGGTTTCCTTTTTCCCGCCGAAACTGACGTTCTTGTTTCAGTCTTTTCTCAGTCAACAGACGTCGTCGTGGTTCTTAAGTTCCCTACTATCTTACTGACCGCGTCCAAAGGGTCACCGTTGTCGGGGTCAACTCTAAATCTCTCCATGTGTTATCAGGTGTGCCGCAAGGATCGATACTTGGTCCATTCTTTTTCCTCATATATGTAAATGATCTTCCTGACCCCAGGTGGCGTCCTCAAAATCTGCTGCTCTCTTTGCTGACGACACGAAGTGCTACCGGTCAATCGAAAGCATGGAGGATGGTGCCTCGACCACATTAACCAATGGTGTGATCTCTGCATGGCAAGTCGATCTAAATCAATCCAAGTGCGGGCTACTTTCTATTACCAGAAATGCTACAACCAGTTGCAAAAATGTTAAGACACTCCCACGAAAAAACGACCTTTCTTGCTTCAAATCGCTCCTGATAACAGGTCTGTGAGATATAATACTGACCTCCCTCCTCCCTTCCATTCAAAGTTGTTCCTCCAAGTTTTGAGTATGGCCTTGTATTGCTAGCAACTTTGATAAGGGGTGGCGGGGGGGACACAAGCACAAGATCATGGACAGGCCATTTATGGCAAAATACGGTAGTGTCTCAAGTACTTTTGCAACTGGTTGTAGCCCATTTCACTTCCCCTATCAATTATCCGATGTCCAAATTAAGACGAGTGAAGCTCAGAAGTACCTTAGGGTTTTAGGTACTTTTTTTTAATAACATCTTAAATGGAACTCCCATGGCCAAGTGTTGGCAGCTTGTTCAAAGGCTAATATAGGATGCTTGGCTTCCTCCGGAGATCTGCTTTCGACTCCCATGACCAGTGAGCTCGCAAGTAACTTTACCTGCCACTAGTTCGCAGCAACCTCGCATATTGCTCGCAGGTGTGGGTTCCTCAAGCTGTAATCTTATCATTGACATCAAAAGAATTCAGCGGGGCGCAACAAAATTCATTCTGTCTTTGCCGTTTCGGTCTGAGGTTAGTTATAAGCAGAGGCTTTTGAAAATTGGGCTACTACCATTATGTTATTGGCACGAATTTTTAGACTTGGCTTGACTGTTAATCAGTTTATAACTAGGAATAGTCCATCTTAAACCATTTTTAATGCATGTAAAAAATTTTCCCAAAATTACGATGTGCTTAATAGTTAGGTTGTTTATATTTGTACATGCATGATTCACATTTTGTCTGCTTTGTATTTTTTAATAGTTTGTCGAACGTCTTTAACACGAGCCTATGGCTCGGAAGATTGTGCAAACAGTTCCCACATCTTCGATATTAAATAAATTATTCCATTCCGATTCTACTTGGTGTACATATTCAAGTGTTTAGTTAGTCTATCGGATCCTTTTATTTCAGTCGTGAATTCCACGTGACCCTGGCGCACTGTCTCCTCCAAGGGCACGCTGTTAAATACAATTAGGGCCAACACCGTCACCTTTGAGAACAGTTTTTACAGCAGAGCCCCAAGAATCTCGTAACTTTACCAGAGTAAGGGAAAAGGGCAGTACATCCAACTTCCGGTCATGGGAAAGGTATGAACTTGAAGGTTGAGGTCGACTGGAGAGACTGAAAAAAGGGAAATAAGTGCATGAGAACGGTCACAAATATTAAAAGTGTGTCTATAATACCGCCTTTTTCTCTCCTAACGACTCTATATTTGATTTACAGGTAAAGATGCTTCAATGTTTCAACTTAGCTTGGTTTTGCGATAAATCAAGCCAGACAAAATTAAGCCACATCAGAAGAGATTAAACCCTGATCGCATCGAATTGCCGATTTTAAGTAGTTACCGTACGTCGTCTCCGTTAGCCTTGCAGGATCTTTAACTTTTTAACTTTAACTTTATTATTCCATCGTTCATATAGTACAAACTCAGTAAAGCCAAAAGCGGGGACTTATACGGCCTGTGGTCAGAATGACAGAAATTATTTTATATAGAAATGAAGACTGTAGGCTAAACTACAAAGCTAAAACAAGATACAAAACTGAAATTAAATACGTTTACATGCATGCAGTCCTATAACAGCCCTACAACAGTCCATAACTAGTGACAAATAAACCAACAATAAGCTATGAGAATCCTGCGCTAGTTCAAATTTAGGCTTAAAAAGTGAAGTTTTAGTTTCTTTTTGAACTTACTAGTGGTAAGGCTGTCACGAACAGTCAAGGGAATATCGTTCCAAATAGTCGGGGCTTGACAACTTATCGCAAATTGATACCTGAGGGACATTTTAAGGAAGTTGAAACGAGAACGAGTTAGATAATCATGAAAATCACGATTAAAGTGGAGGAGGGAGGAAAGAGAGGCAGGCAAAAGGTGATTAAAGTGTGAGAATACATGAGGTCGCATGATTTCCACAAAGACTGATTCGTACAAGGAATTGTCAGAAGATTGAAGATCAATCCTAGGCTTAAAATTCATATCAGACTGAATGTAAAGACCAACTCCACCACCTAATTTATGTTCTCTTGAATTGGAGATAAAATGGTAGCCAGGAATATTAAAGAGATCAGAATTAGACTTATGTAACCAGGTTTCACAAACGGCAACAACAGAGAACAACATATTAAGGATAGTTTTATTCATTTAGTAACTTGAAATTCTGTAATTTCACAGTTTTCTCTGAAGTATCTACCTACAGCACTCAAAAAGCGCAAAAAAAACAAACAAAACAAAACAAAACAAAAACAATAGCCAATAACAGCAATACGTTTTGACCTTAATAAAAAAAAAAGAGACTGAATATTTTCAGTGAATTCATGAGAATTTTTCATGTTACTATAACTGCACTATTAAAACCGGAGGCTGGCATTACTTTTCCCTGTATGATATCACTATATAATCACCATATAATATTTTAAAAAATAAGCATAATTCAGTCGTTCATATTAGTGCTATGTGTATATATAGGAAGTCTGTGTTTCGATTTTTCCGTACTAGAGTGCTCCATACGTTAAAGTAGAGCGTGATATAAATATTGGAAATAGGAAAAAAAAAGTACACTTTCATCCCGACAAGCCTGTTTCGTGATCGCTCATCCTGAAGAGTGAGCGATCACGAAACAGGGTTGTCGGGATGAAAGTGTAGTTTTTTTCCTATTTCCAATATTTATATGTATATATATATTATATTTCTCATCCTCCACCTACCTTCTCCTCCCGGAACAAGAAGATCCGCTAAATGTCCACAGCTTGTCCATCTCAGCGCGTCAACTAGCTCTTGAAAGCCATTGGTTCGTCTCTGAATTCGATCCAAAGTAGTCATTTTCTATTTTACTAAATAATATTTGCACATTGTGACTGAGCACGTAAATATATTCATATTTTACGGGTGAAACTTAATTCATTGCAGTTAAGAATTCAATTAATAAACCCAAGTAAATGGCATGAAAACCAGGCCTTCTGGTTTTCAAATATTTAGTCAATATTAAGGCTGAAACCTGTCGAAATTTGATATACCGATACAATCGAAGGGAAAACGTTTTGTGTTCCGGTGAATCTCTCCTACCGAGGATAACTGAATTCAGTTGCATGCCCCTACACTATACGCACGTCATTACATAGGTAAAAAGGTCTTTTAATACCATGATGTAATCAGGTATTATAAATAATTTATTTAGCCTTCCGTATCATTTTAGATCGCTTTTTCCCCTTTTTTTTCTTTTCTTTTAATTTCTTTTCTTCTTCTTCTTTCCTATTTTTTTTTTTTGGCAAAAGAAATGTTACACGAACATGTAGCTTGATCCCCCCTTGAGCTTGTGAGATATCGTGATCGCAAAAGCACGAAATGTTATAGCACTACAGTTTATAACACGCGTGTAACCTTGACGTGTTTTGAGATCATGTGTTTTGTGTTTTGGCTCACGTTGGAAGAAAAAATGTGAGTCGCCGAAATTAAAATTGTTCGTTATAGGTCAATAAAAGAGCTTTTGTTTTAACTGAGAATTTCGCCCAGCGTCAATAGTCTGAATAATAATAACAAAAAACCTTCGCGTGCTCTTGTTTTGGCGAGTATGCAAATGAGAAACTACATTTTTATTTGGCCCTACGTCTGCATCCGCGGATGTAGCTCATTGGGAAAAGTTATGTTAGCTTGTACACATTTGAGGTATGTTACAAGTATTTCGGTGTTTCTAATTCTTAAGATTCTAGGCCACACGAAGTGAAAATGGCAAAAATATGAAATGACCGAAAAATATCAGTTATGTTATTAATAGACCTCTTTAGCTTGAATGTTTTGTTTCCCCAATACATGAGGTCACGCGCTAATACTCTAGGGAACCGATTCTTTTAAATTTCGTCTTATTCACGTGCATATCTACGCATAATTTCTGAAAAGACAATGGATCAAGTTCCCCTGGGACCTATATTGGGAAAACAAAACATACAAGCTAAAGAGATTTATTGTTAAGCTTCCAGAATGTACATTTAGGTTTTCTTATTTTCTGTATTGTTGTTGGTGATTTGTCCATGCTCATCTTCATTGCTCTTTTCAACTTCAATAAAATACTCCTGGGAATCACTATCTAAAACCCTCTTCACTGTCTCTCCTTTTTCAGCAAGTATGTCCTCAATATTCCTACAAAATAAATAGAAAATGTATTTTGTGAAATGGGGACGTTATAGGCAATTTAATCATAAATGCATGTACAACTGATTTACATGTACATACAGCAAAAAGGGTCAACAGTGTATGGTTACATGTAAAAAAGTCAAAACACATTTTAACTAACTGAGAGAGATTGCTCAATTGGATTTCTTGGGACAGTCAAAACCAGAATGAAGCGACAGTACTAAAATGCTAGAAATGTGAATATTTACAAAACTAACCTGCTTTTAAAAAGATACTCTTATTTAGGATCTGTTCACTGCAGATTTTAAAGCATTTTAGCGTTATTGGTATCGAGTCTGGCAGGTTTAATAGTTTTCTGATTTTGTGTCTAAATTTATCAGAAATGTTTTAATCTGCACACACACCAAAAGTCATGTACACAGAAAAAAACAAAAACAAAAACAAAAACAAAACAAAAAAACAAATTAGTGATTTTTTACATGCAGTTCAAGTTTGTTAGCTTACAAAAAAGGAATCAATAACTTGTTGAACAATATAATTACATTCAGAGTGTGCTTTTCACCAGCCCTATAAAGGTGAATATTATAAAATCTTTTCCTGTTTATTTTTTTCCAAAAAATGCCTTATAAGAATTTAAGGGCACTTGGGGTTGTACACTGTAGCACGAGAATGTTTTCAAGGGTCTGGGATATGCCCAACCCCATAAATTGTTTATTGTAAATGCTACCTCTTTGTTAACAAGCCATCATTTGATAGGCAAAATTTAAAATATGTGGGGTTGGCCAATTTTCCGGGAGGCTTTTTGTGTGCTACCAATGGGCCTTGGTAAAAGTCTTATTTTATCAACTGTTTGTTTTTGGGAAGAACGATATTACACTCATAACTATCATAGAGGACATGATATTCAGACTTTCTGTCCAATTGAGTGTCAAGTTTTATTGTACAGTGTGAACTGTAGTTTAAAAATAAAATCACACATTCTGCTGTTCTCTGAAGCACTCAGCTTTGTTGGTTTTCCTCCCTTACCAAGGGGCAAGCACAGATTGCATTGGTTTTTTAAGTAATTCCTCTAATTTCTGACCATTTGGAAAACTGCTACATTGTATATTTTTCAGAAGATATATTTTTAAGTACCAAATATGCTGTTCACAAAAATAATCCATGTACATGAAAGCATTATCTGACAAAATCAATAACTGATTATAAAAATTCCACAACTTTTCACAACAACATGACTTTGTAGGGTTATAAGAGAGGATAACCCCTATCTTTGTGTTTTCTGAGACATCAAAATGTACTTCATTGATAAATTTTTGCACTACATGAAGCATAACAGATTGCTAAAACCCTGTGAATAATTATTACGCCTGACTAACAGAAGATCCATGAAGTAACTTTGATGCCAATATATCATGTGCAGTCTGACTCAGTATCAGGATGATGTTCCATCCATACAACAAGACTGATCACATGCAGCAGCAGCAAATTTAATTTTCAGAGGAGATCTTTTGTGTTGTTTTATACTGTACATGTACTGTACATTTGACAGAGTGGAGATTCTTCTGATATGTTGGGACATCATTTACAAAGTGCACAAAGAAATACTTCACCACAAACAATTAGTATAAGACTTAGTAACAGCATGATGTGATGTTTAGCATAAATACCACGAGTGATATTTCGAAAATGTTATATGTAATTTCACATGTACAAGCCATGAGGCGAGTGAAATTTGAGACAATTTTGAAATATCACAAGTGGTATTCATACCAAATATCACCTACAAATCATGCTATTATTTGTTTATACTACTACCACAAAAGGTTTGTAATTGTCACATGCAGGTAATTCAAATTAAGCTGAAATACCACTGCTCTAAGCCAATCAAATTGCAGAAATTTCTCATGTAGTATAAAGCCTATCATTTTCTGTAATACAGTCCATGTATACAGTTCTTGTATTCTGGCTTCGATACAGAATGGGCCACATAAGTGATGCTTGGTCTTGCAGTGGAAAGTTTTGTTTGGCCCATTGCTATAATTGTCTATACATACCAACCGAAAATTGTCAAAAGTTGTAGCAAAAATAATCTTAAAAACGATGCCATGAAAACACCAGTTCTGCTGATAATTATAAAAAAGAACAAGTTTTGCAAATTACTCTCACCTTTTGTCATTGAAAAACCATCCTAGGTTATCAGCTATCAAGTGATTATTGTTACAGCCAGGGCATTTGACGATAACCACTCCTTTGGTATAAGCTTGTTTACTGATAACCTTCCTTGATCGTGTGTCGCATACTTTGCACGTAAAAACAAGTTGAAACTTGGAACTCTGTTCAATCAAGCCCAGTTTAGAGGCATTATTCCGTGCGTCACCGCAAAGAGATCTTTTACAATATAAGATTATTCTAGTTTGTGGTAAATAACTTGTAGAACGAAAAATGCTGTTTACTAAAAGATGACGGGAAAAGTGTCGATAAAAGCAACGTGACACTCGACAGGCAAAAATCACCGCCATCTTGTGAAGAGCAGTTTATACGTCGTGTGTACTGGTCCTGAAATTTACTTTACCGCTGAATTAAACGCGGGCGTCCAGTACATTTGTACATGATGGCAGTCCTATGGCAGTCAGGTCCAGAACTATGCTGGAACGAGTGTTTTTTGTTTATTCAGGGATATTAAATACATCAAAGCCGTTCAAATTTATCTGCCAAAGGAACTTAAGTCAAGCCCAAGCCACCAACGCAAAGAAATTACGGGCAATGGTAAATGTTTTGTAGTGTTTGTACTGTTATGTCGCTGACAGTTTCAGCTGATCAGCAAGTAATTTTAGCTCAATTATTAAGATGAGTAAGTTAAAGTACAATCAAAGAGAATTTTTAAAACATTGATTTATAATTAAAAATAATTATTTTAAAATGAGGTAAAACTCTGAAAGCCTGGAATATTACAAATCGATATTTTCGATGCTCGATTAAAATCGATAGTAATCGATTGAAATCAATTACAATTTATCGATTAATATCCAAAATCGATGGAAATCGATCGGTCGAGTTTTTGTTATTATCGATTTTATCGATTTCTGCATTTAAACGATTGATTTTATCGATTAATTTTTGATCGAAAAATATAGAAAACATAAAAAACATAACCATTCAATAAGTCAACATACGTCAGTATACCGCCTGTTACGGTTCAGCTTCGAATGGAAAAAAAAAAAGAGTGACTCTAGGCAATTTTGTGATTATCGATTTTTATCAATTATTACAACTAATCAATCGACAAATATCAAGTGTTATCGAGTACTATCGATTAATCAATTGCATTTTTGATGATCAATTTCGATCGATTTGTGATGTGCTGTAAATAATAACGTTGGGGCCCCGCTTGCCCAGGATACTCCTTACAAACTGTAGACCTGCCACTGCTGTTCACTGACTGTCATGATAATTCACATCAAAGATCAGGACTTTTTATGAGCAAGTCACAAAACCACAACCTAAATGCAATTATTTCTGGTGCATAGTTTAAACGCTGCTTACCTTAGCAAATAATTATCATTACAAGTGTATACCTGCCAACTCTCACGCCTTAGGCGTGAGTCTCACGCCTGCGGGTTGAAAACTTCGATCTCACGCCCGCTCACGCCTGCGGACCAATTTCTCACGCCTGATTGAAAAATGTGAGTTGTTGCCGTCTTGCTTGACACAATTTCCAAAAATATGTTAACTCAGACCCATGTAAGGAACGAAAACCATGTGTAAAATGAATAAATGACAATACCTTCCTCGCGATCTCTGATTTTGTGGATAAGCGTTTTCTCGATAACTTCGCCTTTGGCAGACTTTGGACGTCTTCGGAAGACTTCGGGAATCTTCGGAAATGATCGTGTCGTTTTCAAAAATCCCAGCACTCCCAGGATAAAAATCTCATGCCTACATCTCAGAAAAAGTTGGCAGGTATACAAGTGTACCTCTAATTGTTACCCATCCTTAAACTTTTGCCAGTTTTTATGGTAGTTTGTTGCTATTTATTAGAAATCTTCTTGATAAACTTCTGTTGGATTTCTCAGCCTTAATGAAAGGTACACTGGAACTGGTCAAGTCACCTGGAGTTATGTCACCTGATACCAAAGTTACGTTGCCCAAAATGCTGAGTGGACATGTCGCCTGAATTTTTACAGGTGATAGTGCACAGAGAAACAAAGTTATTTTTTGTTGAATAAAGAGTGTCAGTATCTTGTTCTTTAAACCACAAGGAGACAAAGCAAGGGAAATGAATGTGTAACATACGTTATTCTTGAAAGGATGATGAGACGAAACAAGCAGTATAAATGTGTAATATATCTCACACTTGAACCATTGATGAGCAATGAAACAAGGGTCAGTTCAATGAGTACTGTATCACATTCTTTAATCTTCAATGGTACAGAACAAGTGCAATAAATGTGTAATAAGGATGCAAGGATGTTTTTCAGTAAGATGAAATTTCCAGCCACATATTCAGCATTTCAGGTGACTTGACTAAAAATTTTGGGTGACATAACTCTGATTTCAGATGACATAACTTTAGGCGAGATAACTTTTGGGCAACTTGACCATAAACCTAATGAAATTTTGTGTCACTGAGTTTTTCTCTGTTTTTTCTGCAGGTTGTTGGTTTAGGTAACTACACCCTGCCTAATACAAGGCACAGTGTAGGGATGCTTGTAGTTGACTGTCTAAGCCAACAGCTGGGCGCATCCTGGCAATTTAACAGAAGATCACTGGGTCATGTGGCTGTAACAAAAGTAAATAATCGTCAGTTAATAATGTTGAAACCTACTCTGGCAATGAATGTAAATGGCAAAAGCATTTCAAGGACCGGTGTGTACTTACCGATAATAATGATATAATAATAATAATAAAACTGTGAAAGGTTTGTACCCAGCAGTCATTTTGTAGGTGAAACATGATTGTCCGGGTGAAGGTAGTCCTGAATAGGAGTGTTGTTGCCTGTTGACAGTGACTGACGTTTTGACAACCAGTGCTGTAGTCTTCTTCAGAGTGAAAGTGAGTTGTCTCACGTCCGTTGATAGTATTAAACTCTGGTTATTGACCTGATTGGTCAATTAAGTCATGATGTTATTGGTCGTTTGTCAATTAAGCCATGAAGAACATTAATTTGGCTATGAATACTGGTTCGCTATGAATACTGGTTATTGGTGCATTTTGATATGCCTATTGTCACAGTTAAACAGTTGTTTATTGTTATTCAAATTGTCAGTTGTCATGTTATTCTCTTGTAGTTGGTTTTGCTTGGTTCTGTCTGTAAGTCGTTTCTACAGTGCCGGTAACTATTGACTGCAATTCAGAATACGTTGTATATGTCGCGGAGACCAGTCGCTTTGGTGTTTTGTCTGTAATAATTATAACAGTGTGTATATATATTATTTTTTCCAGCTGCAATGTTTAATGTGAATCCCTGCAATGTTATTCTTGTGCATGATGACCTTGATAAGCCTGTTGGGAAATTCAGTTTAAAACATGGAGGTAGTGCAGGGTAAGTACATTACATGTAGTACATGTATATTACAGCCTGCAGACTATTCATTTGTAAGTACATTGGAACCCAGCCTGCATTATAGACACCTGTATATGCTGTAATGAACAGCTTTTTGTCCCAAGTGTCAACCCTGCTTTACAGACACTGCTTATCTACGCTCTGTCTATGATTGAATATCTTACCATCGAAAACCCAACAGAAACAGCTAAATAATGTCCTGTCAAGGGTTCCGTCATGTTAAATGTCTAATGTTCAGTCCACTTGGTTGAGTGGAAAACTAAAAGCCTCAGTACAAAGTTAGTTACAGATTCCATTGTTGTACTTCAAGAACCATTCTTGAAAGGCAGCTTTATTCTAGACTAGGCTGGGGTGGCTGATAGTGAAGTTTCTTTAGGATGGACTTGTAACAGCCTCTGCTAAGAAATTAAACAACATTTTCTCTTAAAATTTCTGTCTTAGTCTCCAGATTGATAAAGTATATGCCCTCAGCATGCTTTGCTAAGCTTTGCTGGTTAACCTTGGCAGGATTAGCTCAGTTGGTAGAGCGTTTGACTGTTGAGTGGAAGGTCGCAGGTTCGATTCCCAGGGCCGGGCCATTACTCAGGGTTTTAAAATGACTGAGAAATGAAGGTACTTCCTTTGCACTGCAAGCAGTGAGACCTTCGCATGGCTTGGATGACCATGTAAAATGGTGGTCCTTTCTCCATTAGGAGACGTAAAATATAGTGTCCCCAATTAGCATTTACGTGCTAAATACATTGACACTCAAATAAAAAAAAAGTGCAAGTGCAAGTCGTGTCCGATAGCCCGAGACAAGTCAGTGGAATTTGCTATCGGGCTAGTGTTTTTTGTTCTTAACTTGCCCGATGGGCAAGTTTTGTTTTTTGGGGAAGTTCAAATGACAGAAGGATTGTAATCATTCCTGCTAATCAAAAAGGGTTTTGGGGCTAGTTGAAATGACTTGTGGGCTTGTACATGCTATTCTAGCTACAGCTTGCCTGAATGGCAGGCTGTGAAACTCAGACTTTCTTTGCACCCTGTGCCCCTGATGTTTTTATTTTTTCTGAGAGCCTGCTGTTTAATACAGAGACCTGTATGATATGGACAGGCATTTCCCCTTGGTTTCAATGTATTTATTAAGTTATTCATAATACGATCATAGTTGACTACCAGAAACACTTGAATGCACATAGTACTGTCATACTACAATGCAAGCTGTGTGTATGCTAACTTTACAAAAAAAAAAAAAAAAGAATTTGACCTTAAATTAAAATTATATGTATGTATCTTAAAAACTAGTGTGCAAATTTATCTTGGACCTAAAAATATTAAGATTTTCTTTGACTGTCTATAATAGCCGTGTACTGTTCTGAATGCTTAATGATTTCTCGTGATTTTATTAACCTAGGCTTTACTACTAGACAGAGTTCCATGATGGTGAGATTATTCATCAATCATTCTAACTTTTGAATCTATAGACAGAAACTTATTCAAATGTAACTATTTCAGCAAATGTTTACATAGATCAAACGAACTATTATTATGGGCGGAAGGGTTTTTTCCTTGTAGAACCAGACATATGCAAAACCTATGCTCATGCTATTTGTTTACTATGTTGGACTATGTTTCAGCTATGTTATGTTCACTACTGCCTATGTATTAACTATGTAACACACCAAACAACATAGTCCAAAGTATGCAAAATCTATGTTGAAACTATGTTTAGGCTATTTGAAAAGCACATAGCTTTTGAATACCTATGCAAATACTATTCAAAATCTTTTCATAGTCTTGACATAGCTATGTATTTACTATGCAATAGAAAGTTCTGCTTTTCCTTCCGATTAGCATCCTATGTATTCACTATGCATCAAAGTAAAATAGCTTTTACATATCATCTCGATCTTCACTTTTATTTCCAACAAGTTTCTTAGCTTTTACATAGTGCTATGTATATTCTATGCTATGTGATGAAACATATTTGCAGCCTATGTATTCACTATGTGACATTTTCAATTAGCTTTATCATGAGATAAAGGCTACATAGCTTTTACATAAACATATTTTTTCCTATGTCACTCATATGAAAAATATATGTAGTCTATGCGTTTCCTATGTGATATTCCAACATAGCTTTTAAGTGACTAGGCATGTTGATGGTAGCGCTTACAGAAGGCTAAGCATACTTCCAAAGTAAAAAGCAGTGTTTTAAACTAAAACACTGAAAAATCATGAACCATAATTTTTTTTGTGCTAGTTTCTTAGTGAGAAGATTTTTGTTAACTGTTGTTAAGCATTGAATCGCTACATCCATCATCCCTGTCTTAACTTTCCTTTCTAGCTTTTCCCTAGAGTTTCTTCACTTGAAATGATACTGCCATGCATCGTTTTCTTCTTTTACATTGGGTTCGATCCTTCGTCTTGATTGTGGACGTCTCCTGAATATAACTGCATGGTCAAAACTGCGGAACGCTACCTGGTGGGTGTTTGTCCGCCATTTTGTTTCCACTAGTTCCCAGGGAAGCCCGTGAGTTCAACACATGCGTATTTTGCGTTTTATCGTCACGTGGGCCTTTTGAACCAATGAAAAGGTGTGAAAATTGTCTGTTTCCACTCGGGCGCTTCCAAGTCAAAGAAGACGAGCTGTAAGCGTGCGTTTTTACAAGAAGACGCTTCTTTTTACTTCAATTTCCAGTCTTTTTCCTGCCAGGTTCAACAAAAAGTATTCCTAACGTTGGTAAGTGATGTTTTTCTCAATTAAGTTTCGATTTGCTTGTGTTGTCTCCCCTTTTCGCGTATCTGAACAAGGATCGGTCGATCACGCTTTGATACTCCTTCGTTTCAATTCTAAAACGTCGGGTAGTTTTTATGTTCATTTGCCTTAAAATCTCCACTTTTCTGTTTGCAGATACTTATTCGTTGCAGTCAAAAGGAAACTGTATGGCACTGAAGAGCACGACATCAGCAAAAAGTCTACACGATAAGCAAACTTAAACTTGGGGTTTCGATTCTAAAACCTACATACATACATACATACACTTTATTGATGCTCCCTAAGTGGGTTTTTCAGCTCAATAGAATAAAAAAATACAAATATATAAATTAATTGAGAATGTAAATACAATAATATTATAATTACAAAATATATATCAATAATATAATATATCAACTTAATAAAACATTTGCAAGATGACGTCTAAAATTCCTGGGGCATTTTAAGGACTTAATGTTATCATTCAAGGAGTTCCAGAGTTTGGCTCCTCTGAAAGCAAAGGAGCGCTGCCCTGTTGACAGGCGACATAAAGGTATATCCAAAGCACCAGATGATCGAGTTTGTCTATTATGGACTTGAGAACGTGATTTAAACATATCAGCAAGATAGTCTGGAACAAGCTTGTTAATACATTTGTGCATCATAGTAGCGTCATTTAGAATGAGTTTCTCTCTAATAGGAAGCCATTTCAACGATCGCAACCCATCCGAAATATGGTCATACTTTCTTAGTCCCAGAATAATTCGCCCAGCAAAGTTTTGGACTTTTTGTAACTTGTCAATATTGCTGCTGCTGGTATTACTCCAGACAGTTGAACAGTATTGGAGTTTACTAAAGACAAATGAATTTATTACTAACAGAAGTGTTTTCCTATCCAGGAGGTGCTTGATTCTGTTAATTTGGTACAATTTAAAAAGGCATTTAGAGGCAATCTCAGTGATATGTTGGTTATAACTGAGGCGTGTGTCGAGAAGAACACCCAAGTCCTTAACGACAGGCACAGGTGTTATTTCCTTGTCAAAAAGTGTTATACTGAATGATGACAGTTTCTTTAAAAGTTGTGGTAATCCAACAGCTAGAACCTTAGTTTTGTCCGGATTGATCAAAAGAGAGTTTTTACAGCACCACTGGGATATTCTCATAAGATCTTCGTTTAATTCGAGGATGGACGTGGGTAATTCGGCAGGTGAAAAGGACAAATACAATTTACAATCATCAACATAGGAGGCAGATAGACTATGTAAACCTCCATGAAAATACTGCATTTGTGTTACTATGTTCGTGGTATTATATTGCCATAGTTTTTCAATGTTTTGTTTCAAAACCTTTTTCTTACCAATGTAAAAGGTATTCTAATTCATATGTTTATACTATTTTTACTATTTTGGTGATTTTTTCGAACGTATTTTAAACACTACATTTGCTTAAGCAGATCGAAACCTACATACGTAAGAGACTATGTCAATTCTATGTAATTTCTGTTTGAACTCTAGTTAAAGCTTGTGTATGTGATATGTTTTACCTATTCAAATACTATTAAAATCCTATTTCAAACCTATGCAAAGACTATTTTGTTCTGTGTTTTCCCTATTTTAATGCTATGCAAAGTATATGTCACCTTTAAAAAGGCTATGTTTTTCATATGTTTTTTCTATTTCAAGGCTATCTAAATTCTAAGCAAACCCTATTCAAAAGCTATTTAATCAACTGTTCCCTGTTCCATTTTACTATGTAAACTCTATTTCAGTCCTATGTGAAGGCTATTTATTTTCTATGATTTTTCTATGAGGTTGACTATGAAGTCTAAAATCTCTTTCCACAAGCTAAGTAAACTGTATGTATAGGCTATGTGGAAACTATGTCATTTCTTCCTTTATTCCTACCTCTAAAAACTGCATAGCTTTTAAATAGGTTCCGTTTGACTAGCGAAAACATAGCATTTTCGATACAAAAAACATAGTCCTGGCATAGAAACAACATAGGATCTGGTTAAAGCAATGTATGACTGATTAACATAGGTTTTGCATAGCTTTGTGACATAGCATTTGCATAGATTCTACATAGTGTCTGATTCTACAAGGGCTGGTTCCAGAATAAAACAACTATTGACCCAACTCTGCAACACAGTTCAATGTACATGTCAGCGGGGGAGGGGGTGATAAGTTGTGCTCTCTTGCAACCTTTCACATTCGTGTTTACTCAATGTGGATGACACCAATTTTTTTTCATATTATTTATTTTTACACCCGCCATGTGAAATGGAGACTGTCCCGTACCTTACATGTAGCTTTCTAAGAGTTCAAATCTTTTACCATTTATTTTTCTTTTTTCAGAGGACACAATGGTGTTAGATCAGCAATTGCGTCACTGGGATGTGATGTAAGATATATTGATAATAATGTTATTGTTATTGTGGATCAAGAGGAGCCCACAGACTATTCTTGGTCAGCAGCACTTTGTAAAGTTATGGTGTGGTTTTTCCAAAATCTGTCCTCATTCTTGAGATGCCCATGTTTTGTATACTACTATGTGTGGTATGCGGCTGTGGAAGGCCCTGGTGTGTAATCTAAGGTCCAGTTGATTCATGGTAATCACATTAATTCTAATGCAAGACAGTGCTGCAATAATATTAATTTGATTCCGCAAAAATGCACGTATTAAATTCAGGTATGCCCGTTATTGTACTAAATGCAAGACTTCTCTATTCATCTTGCCGGCCAGAAACCTGCACCAAGGGAAATAAATTAGAGCTTGATCGCAGCTTAGTGCAGGACGAGTCTTCAATGATTTTTATATTTACTTATTTATTTACCCTTACAATTTGCTTGTTGATTTCAGACCCCAAAAAGGGTGCGAGTAGGAATAGGAAGACCTAATTATAGACATCATGTGACAGCATATGTCCTGAGCAGTTTTGAACCATCAGAGATCCCAGTTATACAGGACACAATTGAACAGTGCTGCAAGGTCCTCATGAATGAGCTCCAATCATTAATGAGCCAAAGCAGTGACTGTCAAGATATAGGGCCTCCCAATAAAGACACTGTTCAGTATCAACTACAGCTATGAATAAACCACAAAAAATGTAAAAAAAAAAGTTGAATTTATTGCAGAAGTTCAGAAGTTTTCCTGCTTACAAAGATAATCATTTTTAGAATGATATCGTAAATATTCTTTAAAAGGGTGTTGAATTTTGCTCAGTTTTATGTTAAACACATGGATTGAGTCTACTGTAGATTTTCAGCGTTAGCCTCATTTGTCTATATGGTGGCTGACAGGGTTTTTTTTTATCTGAATGTTATCTCTGTTCTTCATTCCGTGCCAGTATTCTTAAGACCGTCTCAATCTGGCAGCTCGTATGCCAACATGCCAAGGGTGGGAAGTTAACGCGCGGTTCAAGCGAATTCATGCCCTACTGTGATACAGGAGGTGGAGAGGAGAAGTGCATCCTCCAGACATGTATGCAAACTTTATGCTAGCAGTTCTTATGGCCCAGATCGTAACAGGAAATCACTAGAAAGTAGGTTGAGTATGCATGATCGTCCGGGTGAACGTAGTCCTGAATAGGACTGTTGTTGACAGTGACTGACGTTTGGACAACCCGTGCGGTAGTAACCGACGTGATACAACTTACTTTGACTCTGCAGATGACTACCGCACTTGTTGTCGAAACGTCAGTCACTGTCAACAACAGGACGATCATACTCCACCTATACGTATGAAATGACTCCTGGGTTAAAAGCTTTCACAGGAAATCATTAGTGTTTACAATACTCATAACAAACAATTCCATTTCATTTCATCTAAGTCATTTTCAATAAGAGCCGGGGGAAAGAACAAGAGGGAAGATAAGAACTAAACGAGCTAGACCACGTGATTTAAAAATAACTTGCGATGAATGAAAACTGTTACTTAATATGATAAAACCCTTGATGCTATGCCCAAGTAACATGAGGGTGATTAGCTTTAAACATTTCCTAACCTTATTCTTACAATACTCTCTGCAAATGATAATGCTGGTGGTGGTGGTGGTGGTGATGATGATGATGATGATGACGACGACGACGATGATGATCTTTCCCAAAATTTTAGTTCCCTTTTAACTTTCGGTCCTTAAAGTAAAAGACGTCTATGAAAAGCAAGCGCGCTGTTCACGTTAAACACGCTCATAGACGCGCAGTAAAATATATCCTACTTCATTTACTACCAAATTTTCTCATTTTTCCAATGAATTTGCTACTAAAGCAACAACAACAACAACTGCTAATACTAATACTACTATTTGTTGCATCGTTTACATCGGAAAAGTGGAAACTATTGGTTTGCTTGAAAGAGAGAAACTCGAGTTGTAAAAGCTACTGAAGACTGTTGGTGATCCTAGAGTGTACTGCAGGATAAGCGTAAAACACGGGAATGGCCTGAATGCTAATGACAGAGGTAACCAAGGAGTTTACTTTCTGTTGTTAGAGTGTAAACCAAGATAAGCATGATACACGGGTATTCATTATTTTCATAGCCTTCGAGCAAGCTCTCCGGGGCGCTCTGGCGGCGGGACTTGAAAAGGAATGGAATTTGAATTCCACCTCCAATCTCCCTGTGGCTCCCCGTCGACTCAGCTGTGAGATTTTCGCCAATCAACTCGAAGTGGAAACGAGCGCAAATGTAAAAAAAACATTGAAAAGCACGTGCCAATGGTAATGACTTCATTACTAATGTCATCTATATTCAATTTCCAGAAACGTAGTTGCAAGCTCTCCTTCCTTTTTCCGCCCCACCGCCAGAGTGGCCGGGAGAGCTTACTCGCAGGCTATTATTTTTTTACCGAGACCATAATGAGCCTCTCCCCCTCCCCCCCCCCCCCCCCCCCTCCAACAGAAAAAAAAAAAAGAAATAAAATTACATAACCATTGTTTTCACTTTCTCCTGGGTATTACAGTCGTGCCAAGAGAAATCGAAGACGGTGGTCATGCAAAATTTTGGGAGTAAACAAGGTGCATTATGGTCTCGGTGAAATTGCGGATGGTCTCAATTAATTAACTTAAATCATAACCCGGCGCGAGCAACTCCCATACTATACCTATGTCATGGCGTTTTTACGGACCCGTTTATTTTTAGACAGATTTTAGGGCACTTTTTCCCGCGAAAATATAGAATCCACACCAGGAAAACTAAACGTTATTTAGAGACCAAAAAAAAATTAGGTCTTAAGGTTTTGCTGACTGGTTTGTGGAATTTAAAAGATACTCAAAATTCGCGCCACTGAAAACCGTCCAAAAAATAAACTGGTCCGTGAAACGCCGTGATACGAGCCCATGGAAGTTGCTCGCCCCGCGTTCTGGGCTCGTGCTTAAATAAAAATAATAATAATAAAACGACAATCTAAAATAAAACAAAATAATTATTGTTTTTACGTTTAAAAACAATGAAAAATTCCAACAGGCAAATGCGACAGCTCTACGCGTATGTTGCAAATGAATCCACCCTTGGGGGTACCCCAGGTAGGTGAGATAACCCGCTTAAGTGGGGTAACCCCCCTGTCCATAAAATCTCTCATTTTAATTCGATCACGTTTACATAATAGGTGGGGTGACCCGCCACATGTTACCTAACCTATCTGGGGTCCCCCACCCACTTGTAAACAGGCCCTTAGTTAAAACTTAACTCGCTGTACACTTTAACACAGGGAGCGGGGGATGGGGGGAAGGTAACTCTAAGCTCACTCCCACTCCGCCTGCCAGTATGACGTCACATAGTATTAAACTCGCAGGAGCCTCAGGTCGCTTGTACAAATTAGCAAGGGATACGACAGTTATTTGGACGAGTGAGGTCGTGGAAAAGTTAAGAAGCTAGCAAATACCGCTATATTTCGCTTATTTGATCGAATGTGTGTGAGCTTTGGTGTTGCTATAATCTGCTTGTGTAAACCGTTTTGATATTTTGTGTCCATGATTGTATAATTTTGTTGATTTGTTTTTCGGGCCGTGTTGCAGCATCGCCATCTATTTCATGGGACCGGCAAGGTCATCAAAACTTTAATCTTTTTTTTTTTTCTCTAAAATAGGCAAGGTCTAGTCTCCAGAATAGGAGGTTCCATTCACAGATCACGCTTGTGTATATTTCATCTATTCTTTTGCTAATTAAATGAGCCTAACTTCATATCATTCCTTTCGAGTGTGGGCCTCTGTTGATCTCCTAATTCTCTACCAAATTCAGTAAAGCCAGTTCGATCGATTATCTACATCGAGTCGGCCCGTTGAACCCGAAATAATGCGAAATAGCTTTGAAATAGGCTCTTAAGCTAATTTTCCTCAAATGTATATTTGAATTCACGATAAATACAGCTCTACCAGCTTCAAACAGCGTCTATGGCAGAGAAAAATTGTTTTGACTCATGCAAGTTAAGGCATGGGTTGAAAGGCTGAAAAGACCCCCCTCACAGAGAATGCAAAGATCCTCTTTAATGACACAGAAGGATCCAAGTAAAGCGTTCCACAAAGATATGTTGAGACATATCTCACTAAAATAGTTTTGGAAAATTCATCCCAAGCATCACGTGACATTCCTTGGACCATCACGTCACAAAATCTGTTTTCTCAAACGGGGCAAGGTTGTTAAACTTCAGCATAAAAATACTTGTCATTAAATTGTCAGGAAAACTGTCTGGATTGTCAATTAGCCTTGCAAGGTGGATTAAAGTATTTTTGTTGAGAGTTATTAAAGTATTTTATAAGTCACCTGACCCGTTTTTCCTTATTTCGTAATCCTTGCTCCACTTAGGCATACATGCAGGGCTATTTCACCAACCATGAAGTAATCTTTATGTTATTGGTGAGCCGATGGACAGTGGGTAGATTGGAACATGGGGAATTGCAGATACCGCAGAATTCTGAGCGGAGAAAAACAATTTGCGGCTGCGGTTGAAATATTTGGTGTGACGTGGGCTGTTCCCTCCGGGATCCGGTTCAAAATTGTAAACAGCTTGGTGGTCAGGATCATATAACACGGAACTCTCATTTGGCTTTGGATAATTTGCTTCGGTGTTCTCAGCCACATTTTCCAAACATTTCTGGGTACTGTTGCCACAAAGCACAGGGATTTAGTTGTCTTGAGAAGAAGACAGCAAAACTAGGCACTGACTAGGTGATAGCCCTACTGGACGTTTGGCCCTGGCTAATTTTAAAAGATTACAGACTGCCTTCGACCTATCTTTCAATAGTGTTATTACTAAAAATAGGTTTTGTCACCCTAGTCCCCCTGCGTGACTTAGACAAACTTTGCATTCTACTCAGGGGCACCCAACGAGGATATAGTTCAAAACCACTAAAGCATAGCGTTGTTGAACGTATTTTAGTATTCAAACGGTAGATATGGGCATATTTTTATCCCCTAAAAACTTTTCATCTGTTCGGATTTCCTAGCTGAAAGTCTAGTGATCCGAAGATTATAGGGATAAAAAACTTACCTTCTCGAAAATTTCAGCCAGGAAAAGGCTCCCGAAAATTCTAGGTGGCCTTTTTTAGGGTCAAAATCCGTTAAAAATGGGTAATTATACCATTTTGTAGATGTTCGAAAATCCTAGGAGAGGTAGGCAAGCAATAAATTTTACAACAAATGCTCCGAAAATTCTAGATCTCAAATCGTCTTCCGAACAGATATTTTCCCGAAAATTGCCGTTGGGTGCCCCTGTCTACTCCATGGCTTTGTAGGAGCAACATGCTTTTCGGACATGAACATTGTTCATAAAACTCGCACGGAGCGTTTTTAAAATGTTTTTTTTTTCGCTTTATTCTAATATATAAAAGGTACTAATGCTATAGGGACCAAAACCTGGTCCAAGTAACTGAACTAAATGTTTAAAATCAGAAAATACAGCTGCTTGATCAAAGAAGGCTACTGAAATCGGATTCCTGGCTCAATCTTAGTCAGATAGCACACTATGTACTGATAAAAAATGACATAACATATCTTGCTGCGTAATACTCCAAAGCTAAAATCACTAAAGAGAAAATCGAGTTTGTATGTGCTTCTCGCAAGCCTGTGGCAGGATTTCTAAGCTGAGAAGCACATCAACATTGGCACAAACCGGAAATTGTGTTGTTGTGCGGCCAGGCAGATAAGTAGGAATCCCAGTACTTTATATTCTGTAAATACCAAGTAGCGTAACATAAGCACTCGAAAAAAAAAATTAAGCAACCTTTGCCTATACATTTAACCAAATGCACCGTTTTATGAACAACTTTGAAACCCTGCTCTCCACACATTTCTTAGTAAAATGCCGCAAAGTGACCAAATGACCCCAAATAAGCTTGCATAAGAAACATAATCACTCATCAGCTTTTTACATGTCTAACGTCATCTTGGCACGCGTTGATTATTTTCAGGATATATGTTATGGAAACCTTCAAACACGACGAAAATTTGTTAGCGAACGTGACATTCCCATACAAAACTCTTATGCTGGTCAGGTTCAATGTCTGAGGCACAGCAGGGACCAGAAACTTGTGAAGTCATTAGTGCAACCCGTGCTATATCTTATAGTGCGTTCGATAGATCGTAATCCGGAATAAGAATAAGCGAAAGTTTTGTTGCAAATATGTAGTACCCAGATTTTTGAGGAACTTAAACACTACATAGATCGAGAAATTTATTTCAAGCAGATGTCTAGCTATTGCAAAACAATAAGCGCCTTGCCTGCGTGGCAGGCGCAAAACTCTGCCCCATACCCCCTCCGTTTTTCCTTTCCTCCCTATTCCCTACCTCTACCCCTTTCGACGCCTGCTACGCAGGCTATAAGCACCTAGATAAGTGATTTTTAAAGGTTTTTCGCTTTATTCTTATTCTGGAAAAAGGTCAATCGAACACGCTCTTACTGGTGTTATTTATTCATCATTAATAACTGCCTGTTAAACCTGTTACTGGACAAGAAACAGGAACACAACACAAATGAACAGGCTACAGTAATTCATCACGTGTAATCTGATCAATTAATTGATTGCCAAGTCTTACCTTGACATGAAGCCAATGTTTTGAGCGTAAACAAGGCAAGATTTAGAGCGTAGTGGGTGAGTGAACATTATTCCTTCTGGGAAGTAACAGTAAGCTAAACTAAATTACAAGAGACTTATAACCGCATCGGGTCATTGGCAATACGTTGGAGCCTTCCCTGAGCATGTTCAGTGTGTCTCTTCAAATTTACTCAAGTTTCAGTTATTATTATTATTTGTTATTTATTACTATTATTTATTGTCACTAGTATGGTTATTTACTATCATTATTATTTTCATTGCTTGATTTTTTGAAGCAAAACTATAGAAAGAAAAAAAGAAGTTGAAAACGCGTCACATCAAAGGGTGCTTTAAGGGGCAAAAAATGGTTTGACCTTTCTTTATGTTTAAGCGACGGCTTTGTCAGAGTGTGCTAACGCACTCCGTGAGTCTCCAGCATATCAGATAATTTGATTTTTCTTGGCAAATGGTCAATCTTGGGGTAACATCTGATCGCTTCGATTTGTAATAAACAAAGGAAAGTGAAAGCCTGAAGCACGCTGGTGAAGGAAAGAAAATCATTTTTTATTTTCATTATTTGCCTGGAAAGGTTTCCTATCATTACTCAAACCAAGAGTAAAACCAACGGACAAGTATGTACTTCCGATTACAGGTGAGACGAACACGTATTTTAGGCGTCCTTTTGATGAACAGTTGCTATTACTGCACTTAGATGTTTGCAGAAATAAAGAATTACCTATAGTATGCCCACTTAGAATGCAAAACACTGTAACAGAATATAAACATTTTTAAATCGCAGAACAGAGTCTGTAAATGCCGGACCCTGATTCCTGACCACAGTGTTGCTTCCGTTGCCATACTGTCTAGGTGATTATCTTCATTGGAAAGCAATGATTTGCAGTTATACAATTGATTAATTGCATAGACTGAGGTCAGATAAAAGACCTGCATGAAACAGCCGTATGCGAAAAGAATTTTAAAATACAGAATGAAAGTCTATATGATTATTCAACTGTAGACATTGTTAGACTAATATGGATTGTGTTCAGTTTGATTGTGTCTGTGAGTCACAACTTCTGAAAGAGCAATACTTTGCCATGTGATATTAAATTAAGCACAACTTACACTGAAAGCAACACTTTCTTTGAAACGGATAAAAATGAGGTATCGAATTCTTTGTTACTTTTGCCATAACAACGGAGAGACATAAAGGAAAAATCGAAGGGACAGTTAGACTCGCAGCGCAAAGGTGTATTTGTTATTAAGTCGTTAGGTTAGCAAAGATGGTGTCTTTTAAATCCTTTTCTTTTCTCTGACATTTCTTGTTGTTGAATGCAAAGAAACTATAAGAATATGCGCAAGTTAATTTTTCTTTCCTACTTTGCAGGTTCTACTGTTCATATGTTTGGTTTCGCTGACCTTTCTCAGTAAACGATCTGAGGGTACAAGTACGTTTTAGTTGTTGACTCTAAAATTCCCTTTAGTAACCAAATCAGTGAAACAAATCATTCGGCAAGGTTGTCCGATTTCCCTGCTTAATTATTATATCGCATCCGCTCACTATTCCGCGCCGCATGTGCAGCTTTAGTTTTATTCAAGATTTCGTTAAATCCCTGGACCACAAAGCGCTCCTGTCTAAAATTGAGAATAAGACCTTAAGCTAGACTACGAGCAGTCTCTCTTTTTTCTTGGTCCGTTGAGTAAAACGCCCGAGACACGTAAATGACCACGCGCGTGACTGAAGGCGCGAGACATGAGAGGCACGACCAAAGAGAGACTACCCGCAAAGCCAGAGAGAATGGACTTTCACGGTCTAGTGATTTTTTGGCGTAAAAACTGAAATGCTAACAGGCCAGGCACGTGAAACGTGACCTTAGAGTTTGCTTGAACAACAGAGGTTTTCCTGCTTTTCCTTTTAAAGCGCTGCTTATGCAGTGCATAGAGTTAGAGTTGATTCTAAACAAATTGACTGAACAAATCTTAATTTTGGCCGCTGGTCTCACATTTAGAGGTCATGAAGCTGGTCTATTTCTCTTATATTAATAATCCATTTCCTGTGCTCTGTGTTTTGAATGAGTTCAGCCGAGGACTAGTTCTTGTTTGCAGGATGTTGATTTTTCACGGGATAGTGTTCTACATATCCTAATTGTAGCTTAACTAAAGCTAAGCCAACGCTGCCAGTCACTCAAGATCATTCTTTGGGCGCCGATTTATTTTTTGTTTTTTCTTTCTTTCTTGAGATTCATGTTCTATAGCGCGATGTCCTGTAGTGCATCTTTTAGTAATTACTTTTGTTTTAGCTTTATAAAACAAGCAGTCTAAGAGTCTACCAGTCTATGCTACTTTCTGTTTTAAGTTCTAAAGTAAGACTACGAGTCTGGAACTAAAGCGTTCCTCGACAGTGAAGAGAGGCTTAGAACATTTAAATTGCGCGATCATGACACGTACCCGGAGAGATGAGATCTTCTTATGCTTCTCTTTGCTCCGTATCCTAATGTTTTTTTTTTTTCGGGAAACGTGACAAACGGTATATACTTCATGGTAGAAAGCCACAAGTGCACCGGTAATATACACTCTGTATATTATGTAGTATTGTGTCTTCTCTCTAATAGCTAGTGGTAGTTACTAGTAGTTACTGGTAGTTACTGGTAGTTACTAGCAGTTACTATTAGTTACTGGTAGTTACTAGTAGTTACTAGTAGTTACTGGTAGTTACTGGTAGTTACTAGTAGTTACTAATAGTTACTGGTACTTACTAGTAGTTACTAGTAGTTACTAGTAGTTACTAGTAGTTACTAGTAGTTACTAGTAGTTACTAGTAGTTACTGGTAGTTACTGGTAGTTATTAGTTGTTACTGGTAGTTACTAGTAGTTACTAGTAGTTACTAGTAGTTACTGGTAGTTACTAGTAGTTACTAGTAGTTACTAGTAGTTACTAGTAGTTACTGGTGGTTACTAGTAGTTACTAGTAGTTACTAGTAGTTACTAGTAGTTACTGGTAGTTACTGGTAGTTACTAGTATTTACTAGTAGTTACTAGTAGTTACTGGTAGTTACTGGTAGTTACTAGTAGTTACTAGTAGTTACTAGTAGTTTCTGGTAGTTACTAGTAGTTACTAGTAGTTACTAGTAGTTACTGGTAGTTACTGGTAGTTACTAGTAGTTACTAGTAGTTACTACTAGTTACTAGTAGTTACTAGTAGTTACTGGTAGTTACTGGTAGTTACTAGTGTTAAGATATCCTGGATAAACTATGATATGTGACACGAGAGAACGGATAGATGAACACAACCTTTTAATACACACAAGTAGCAAGATGGCGGGCCCAAAGAGACACCAAACTCGGGCCCAGTCCCTGACATAAAGCATACTATAACATCCCTCCTACTGTACAAAAAGGAATTGAACAAGAGTCCTTAAAGGTAATCAGTTCTTAAAAGTCAAGAGTAAAAATCCACTATTCCGCAAGGTGGGAAGTCCTTGGTAAAGTCTCAACAAATCCTGGCAACATATGGTGTGCATCAAAAGTCACTGCACTAAATCCTAAATTGGTATAACAATGGAGTACGCGTGGTAAGTGTGAACTTGAACAAACGAACTGGTATAGGCGCTCAACTCCTAAAACAAAAGGTTCTATTCAGTAAAACGAGCAGGTCTTATAATTGTACGCCCACTCTTGGTCCGATAGGTCCCAGGGTTCGCACTAGCACCGGGGGATCCAGGGGTGAGACCAACATCTCTTGTAGGACTGGACACAACGGTGTGCGGTGCCTTAGTAGACTTCGGAATATCATGAGAGGGTTCAACAACAGGGTCATCAGACTCGGTGATTGCAGGCTCATCCTCAGAGCTAATCACAGGTTGACCCGTGTTTGCCGGGCGAAGGTGGCGCCTGTTACGGCGAAGGATTGAACCAGATTGGGTTTTCACTTCATATGACCGCGGCTCAGGTCTTGTGCAACTCACAGTTCCTGGTAACCACTTCTTTGAAGCTTGGTCCTGTATGCGTACAGGTTGCCCTGTTGTCAGGGGACTTAGATCATGCGCATTCCGGTCATAGTAGTGTTTCATGGACTGCTGACGTTCTGTCAGGCGCTGGGCGACTTTGTCCCTGTCAGGTATTCGATTGTCCACTCTGACCGGAAGATTTGCTTGAAGTTTACGCTGATACAGTAATTCAGCAGGGGACGGAAGCTGTGAATCAATCGGAGTAGATCTAAGACAGAGCATTGACATGTAAGGGTCCTCTCCAGATTTTACAGCCTTGTCTAAAGTGTTTTTAACAGTCTGGACTTGTCGCTCAATAAACCCATTGGACTGTGGGTATCTGGGGCTGGACGTTATGTGTTGGAAGCCCCATTCGTTAGAGAACTGCTTGTAGCTTTGACAGTCATATTGTGGACCATTGTCCGAAATTATGACTTTCGGTACACCTTGTTCTGACATCACGCACTTTGTAAGCCTTACAACTGTTTGTCCAGTGGATTGTCCACTTGGTATTTTCTTGATGATGGGGAACTTGGAGTAATAATCACACATAAGCAGATATTCGTCCCCATGCCATGTGAATAGATCAGTACCAACTACTTGCCATGGTCTAGTAGGTACTTCATGTGGTTCCAGTGTTTCTTTGGTTTGTGTGGTTTGGCTTTCTTGACAAATTTCACACTTCTGGACTTTAGCTTCAATGTCCTTGTTAATATTGGGCCAAAATACACAGGATTTTGCTCGTAGCTGACACTTCGCAACACCTTGGTGAGCCTGATGTATCTTCTCTAAGATATCATCTCTTTGTGATTCCGGAATAATCACTCTTTCTCCCTTGAGTACTAGACCGTTTTCAATAGATAACTCGTCACGGTAGGCCCAGAACTTCCTCAATGGCACTGGAACTTGTTTCTGTTTTTCAGGCCAGCCAGAGTAGATAATTTCTCGTAGGGCTGAAAGTTCAGGATCACAGGACGTGTCTCGCCTCAAGGCATTCAACTTATCATCAGAGAATCGCACTAGGCATACTTTCTGAAGGTCCAGCGACTCTTCATTTGGTAGAGGGTTTAGTCTTGACATTGGGTCAGCAAGAAGCATTTCTGTGCCAGGTTTGTACTTGATAGTGAAGTCATATCCTTGTATTCTGAGTAACATTCTCTGGAGTCTTGGAGGAGCAGCTGTAAGATTCTTCAAATGAATCATCTCAAGAGGTTTGTGATCTGACTCAACCATGAACCTCTTGCCAAACAAGTAGGAGTGAAATTTCTCACAAGCAACAACAACAGCAAGCATCTCACGCTCAATATTTGCATATCGTTTTTCCGTGTCCGTGAGTGCTCTAGATGCAAAAGCAACAACCTTGCCTTCTTGCACTAACGCACTCCCGAGTCCCCTAAGGGAGGCATCAACCTGGAGGATTGTGTCCTTCTTAGGATCAAAATACGTAAGGGAGACTTGACGGCAGATTGACTGCTTGATTTTCTCAAAAGCTGTACTGTGGGAAGGAGACCAGTGGAAGTCACTGCCTTTCTTAAGCAAGTTCCTCAGAGGCTCAGACAGAGCAGACAGATTTGGAATGAAAGGGGCCATGTATGTTGCTATACCAAGGAAAGACTGGAGTTCTTGGGCATCCTGTGGGACCTGGATGGCTCGGATAGCTTCCACCTTTTCTGGGTCAGGGTGCACTCCTTCAGTATCAAATAACATTCCAAAGAATGTTATCAGTTCTTCTTTAATAATACATTTGTCTAGGTTGAAGACAAGTCCATGCTCCCGCGCGACTAGCATCAGGTTGTGCAAATTGGCATCATGTTCTTCCTCGGTAGGACCATGAACTGCAATGTCGTCAGCAATGCCAACTGTTCCTGGGCATTTCTCAAGGATAAAATCCATCTTCTGTTGGAAAATATCCTGACTAACACAGAGTCCAAAGGGAAGACGAGTAAATCTAAATCTACCAAACGGGCTGTTAAAGGTGGTAAGGTAAGAGGATTCTTTATCGAGCACTACGGACCAATAACCATGACGGGCATCCAGTTTTGAAAATACTGTGCTTCCTTTGAACTTGTGGGTGATTTCCTCTAGGGTAGGTGTATGATGATGGCTTCTCTTGACAGCTTGGTTAAGATCTTTAGGGTCAAGGCATACGCGCCATCGTCCATTTGACTTTTGGGAGTAAGCCACACTTGAAACCCAGTCTGTGGGCTCGGTCACAGGTTTAATGACTCCAAGATGGACCATTTCATCAAGCTCCCTTTTAATATCATCCTTGATGTGTATTGGGCACTTCCGTGGTGCATGAACTACAGGTGGCACATCCGGGTCAGTGACAATGTGGTATTCCCCTTCAAATTTACCAATGCCATCAAAACGGTCAGGGTACAAAGCTTGGAGGTCACCTTTATCCTTAACTGCTGGGAGAGGCACTTTGCTAGAACATGTGCCTACTGCACAGTGTAACTCCACCAGGTTAAGTTGGCAACAGGTGGGTAGGCCACAAATAGCGGGGCCGGTGACATCAGCAACATAAAACATTGCATCAGTTGCTTTGTCACCATAAGAGCACCTGATAGAACATACTCCATGCTGGGGTATTTGGGTGCCATTGTATGCAGTCAGTTTGGTCTGACTCGGTGTTGTCTCCGTGGGAAGGCCATTTTCACCCACATGGTGTGGAAACATGTTCCGATAAATTCGCAAAGGCAGAATATTTCCCTGGGCGCCAGTATCTACTTTCACTTTGAGCACAGGGTTAGGATGATCAACATTAGGCAACTTTACTTGGAGCTTTGCAAAAGCTTCATCTTTTACTGGAGTAACATTGGAACTGTCAATTTTAATTGTCTCGAAACACAACTCATCAGAGTCTGAATTTGTCTCCTCAACTGTGTGTATCTTGTTCTGACTTGACTTGGCGTGCGGTATCCAGCCCCCAGGCTGCTTCCGGAGTGAAGGTTTAGCTTTCCGATCCTGTGCTTGTTTATTTCTGCACACTTGTTCCCAGTGGTTCCACTGGTTACACTTTCTACACCTTGTACCTTGAGCTGGGCACTTTTTTTCATGGCTGAGACCACATTTTCCACATCTGAGGTTGGAATTCTGTCTGATAGCATCTACGTTAGTGTCATGAGAACGAGCGGGTGCTGACGCACCTTGTTGGTCAAGGGATTTCATATCATTTACCGTAGCTTCCCTTGTCCGGGCAATGTCCATGGCTTTGTCAAGCTTTAACTTATCATCTTTTCCTAAGAGGACTTCTTGTATCTTTCTTTCGCGAGTACCAATAATTAATTGCTCAATTAACCGCTCCTCTAGTTCGGCGTCACTGAATCGGCATTTCTGGGCTTGTATTTTGCACCTGGCCATGAACGAATCTACACTTTCATCATCAGCTTGTTTGAAGCCTTGTAGTTGGTATCTTGCAATCCGAAAATTTGACTTAGGTTCCAGATATGTTGCAAACTTGTCAAAAATTGCGTCAGGTTTCGCTTTCTCATCAGCGGTCAAGTCAAAAGAGTTAAAGATTTTCCGGCCCTCTTCGCCGATCCAGAGCAGAATATAGGTTGCCTTGACTTTGTCCTCTTTCGCGTTCAAAGGCCCATCAAAGACTAGCTGGCAATATTGTTTGAAGCTTTTAAATGCCATGGGTAAGTCAGAGTCATTCCATTCCATCTGAGGCGGCTTAATTCCCGAAAGCTCGCCCATGTTTGTGAGAAAACTGTGTCGGCCGGTAGAATTGCGATGATACTCGGCTGCACGCTACGAATGGTTGACTTAGTAATCCTGGTTCATCGGGTTCACCTCAATGTTTTATGAGTCAAAACGTCACTCGGCGTGTAGAATCATCCCACCGCTGCCACCATGTTAAGATATCCTGGATAAACTATGATATGTGACACGAGAGAACGGATAGATGAACACAACCTTTTAATACACACAAGTAGCAAGATGGCGGGCCCAAAGAGACACCAAACTCGGGCCCAGTCCCTGACATAAAGCATACTATAACAACTAGTAGTTACTAGTAGTTACTAGTAGTTACTAGTAGTTACTAGTAGTTACTGGTAGTTACTGGTAGTTATTAGTTGTTACTGGTAGTTACTAGTAGTTACTAGTAGTTACTAGTAGTTACTGGTAGTTACTAGTAGTTACTAGTAGTTACTAGTAGTTACTAGTAGTTACTGGTGGTTACTAGTAGTTACTAGTAGTTACTAGTAGTTACTAGTAGTTACTGGTAGTTACTGGTAGTTACTAGTATTTACTAGTAGTTACTAGTAGTTACTGGTAGTTACTGGTAGTTACTAGTAGTTACTAGTAGTTACTAGTAGTTACTGGTAGTTACTAGTAGTTACTAGTAGTTACTAGTAGTTACTGGTAGTTACTGGTAGTTACTAGTAGTTACTAGTAGTTACTAGTAGTTACTGGTAGTTACTGGTAGTTACTAGTAGTTACTAGTAGTTACGGGTAGTTACTAGTAGTTACTAGTAGTTACTGGTAGTTACTGGTAGTTACTGGTAGTTACTAGTAGTTACTGGTAGTTACTGGTAGTTACTAGTAGTTACTAGTAGTTACTGGTAGTTACTGGTAGTTACTAGTAGTTACTGGTAGTTACTAGTAGTTACTAGTAGTTACTAGTAGTTACTGGTAGTTACTAGTAGTTACTAGTAGTTACTGGTAGTTACTAGTAGTTACTAGTAGTTACTAGTAGTTGATGGTAGTTTTTTTTACTAGTAAATACCAGTAACTACTAATAACTACCAGTAACTACTAATAACTACCAGTAACTACTAGTAACTACCAGTAACTACTAGTAACTACCAATAACTACTAGTAACTACCAGTAACTACTAGTAACTACTAGTAACTACTAGTAACTACCAGTAACTACTAGTAACTACCAGTAACTACTAATAACTACCAGTAACTACTAATAACTACCAGTAACTACTAATAACTACTAGTAACTACTAGTAACTACTAGTAACTACTAATAACTACTAGTAACTACCAGTAACTACCAGTAACTACTAGTAACTACCACTAGCTATTAGGGAGAAGACACAATACTACATAATACACAAAGTGTATATTACCGGTGCACTTGTGGCTTTCTACCATGAAGTATATACCTGACAAACAGTGCAGAACATGAACAGAAGAGGTGAGAAACAAGTAGGCGCCGGGCGGCAGAAATCGCTTTCGTTTACCAAAATAACAAAAGAAATGAATCAATAACATTGGCGAGCACATACACTCTTTTGTTTTATAAGAATATTGTTTTTCCGGCCCAGGCTGAATATTCTTATTTTTCTGCCGATTTTAGGCTGAAAATATTCTTGTATTATTCTTAAATAAAGCCTAGTGCTGTTTTTGTTTTCGCTAGGTTTTGTTATTTATAAAGGAAAGAATTTGTCATAATACTTTTTTGCGGTTTAGTTTATGTCTTTTGTGCTAAATACTGTACATATGTATTACATGTACCGTTCATCGAACTGTCATTAGCGCTGAACATTTTGCTATAGCTAGTGCAGGTTTTTTCGTTTTGTTGGCTAGTTTCGCCGTTCAGAGAAAGGAATAATTTTATACGGTTAAGTTAAAAACATAAAATTGTATTGTATTTACAGATGTTTCAACACACAAAATTATATCTATCCTTTTCAAAATCTCAGCCTCGGCTTTATTCTTAAAATAGTCTTAAAATTTTGCAAATTTCAGCCTCGATATTCTTATAAAATATATTCTTATAAAAAAAAAGAGTGTAATCGTCATATGTATTTGGAAAATCGACGGAAAAGGTTGCATATGTTTGGAAAATCAAGCTTTCTCGACCTTGAACCTTCGACATGGATTCATGCCGACTCCGACTCAGATTTCTCACCTCTACTGGATCGAATTCAGAAGTATTCGTCGATGTTTGGCTTTTCCTGGACAAATCCATCGGTGAATTCTCAATGGCATTATTAAAAAAAAGAATGTGTTCTGATGTGGCTTAGGGTCTATAATCACGATTTGGGCTTGTAACTTGTTAAACCCTGCAAGGTTTGTTTTAGCTATTCCGAATACTCTTCTCACTTTCTGTTTCACGCGAGTGTCTCGTTACATGCAAATCAGCTAAGAAATGGTATCTAATGCGCAAGTGCACCAGCTGACTGTGTGCCTTTAATTCCCGGTTGCGGATGGGCGTGACTGAACGAATGCTTCCGCAGCCGCCCTCAAGAGCCCCACCTACAACTTACAATCTCTTCTCTCTTCCAGTCCCAGACTTCTGACGGCGGGGCCTATCTCAGGTCACGTGCTCACGTAAATCGCCTCACTCTTAAAGGGACAGTGTCCCGATTATGCGCACGCGCGAGCGTCATCTGTTTTTTCTTCAAAAGACAATAGAACTGTCATATTGACTCGACAAGATTTCCTTCCGGACCGCACCGCCGACAGAGATTTGTTGTTTATATTCTCAAGTAATATTTTAGACTTTCAAAGAAGTCTTTCGTCTTAAAATTTGGCTCGCGGTTCGAAGACTTATCGCGATTTTATCGCTAGCTGGGCCGCCTCGCGACCCGAAAATCTCGTTCCGCTCGCTTTAAAAACATATTTTCTAATTTGAAACTCGTGTCAGAGGTCAGTTGTTCCAAGTCTAGTAATATCTGCCTGATTTGCTCGCGTTCTAGCCTCAAACGTTTGAAAGACATAAATAAAAATGCAATCTCAACGCTATGAATCATCAGAAAGGTTAGTCAAAAATTATATTATGATTTCATGGCACTAGTTTTTCTGAACATGTAGCCCCTGTTTGTTTGATTTTGTCGGCCGTTAGGGAGATTCATTTAACTAAGTTTACCAAAGCGTCGTTGCAAAACATTCTGCTTCACGAGGCTCCCCTCCACAAGATCTCCTCAGTCACATCAATGTCTCAATGGTTTCTTTCTTTCAGGCTTTATTGTCGTCGTTTCATTTCTGCGTATTCCTTTCACAATTATCTGAGCTTGTATGGAATCTAGCAGAAGAAATAAACCTTCAATCGGCATCAAAGTGCTTCCAATCTTTTGGTCCTCCGGCCAACGGCAATAAAAGTAACGCCAAAAAATCCAGATTTTGCCCAAATCGAAACTTAACAGGAACAGTATATCATTGATCTGTAATCCTGAGAAGTTTTAGTGTCGTATTGAACCCGGTCAAGCGCGATGCAAACGGATTTTTCAAGGTTCTCTTACTCTGCTCGCATCTATTGATTTCGCGACATCCTGTCCAAAAATCAAAGTTTGCAGCATGCGCAGTAACGGGATACTGTTCCTTTAACACTTACCAATGCCCTTCCTCTTCTTTTCTTTATTCCTGTGCTTAAATGTAAATTTGCTTGTTTTGATTTGTAAATAAATAGCTGTGAAAGACAAAAAAAATTAAATAATAACGTTTTTCAGAGCGAGGATGCGGAAAACTACTACAAGAAATTCGAAAAAATCCACCAAACAGCAACACCATGATCACCATAGACATCAGGCGTTCCGAGGCAAGATATCGGTGTCGTGATGGATTTAAGTTGATTGGTCAGAAAATACGGAGGTGCAAAAATGGGAAATGGACGAAAAAGCAAGAACCCAAGTGTTTAGGTATAAGTTTCTTTTTTAGACTTGATTTTCACATTGTTTTCATATAATAGTGTATTAATAATTTGTTAATTTTTCGCTTTATAAAATACAGTCATATAATTACATCGGAGGCACTGAATGATGTAAATTATGGGGCGATTGAACATAATATATATACATGGATTTTCATCAAGCAAACAATGGTTTGACGCTTCAGCAGCGACGAGTGATTATTTCTAGTGGAGCAAGAAACGTACACACGCGTAACCTTTAACATGAGTTTAAAAGTAACTTCACGAGTCTAGCCTGGGACCAGGCTCTGCATTGTGGGAAAAGGAAAAAAAAATCGGCGCACGTTAACTTGTTATCACGGATGTCAGCGTGAGCTTATTATGTCGCTTTTGTAAAAAAATATATAATGAATTCGAGACGAAATAAGAGTGCAAGCAAAGAGATCTAACTTCGATCGCCAACTGGAGTAACATCAGCTTCGGCGAAGAGAAATAAGAACGTTTCAGAAGAAAATGCGTCGCGTGTAACCGGTGAAAAACAGCCGAATAGATTCTCAAGGAGATCCCTCAAGTTCGCAGTTCGCGTCGTAATGCTCGTTTACATAGCTTCTTATAATGCACCAGACGTCTAGACGGAATATCGTAGAGTCAGTGTAGAGTTTACATTTTCCGCGGAGAAAGAAGAGTAAGTTTAGCACCTTATGCGACAGACTATTCAGTTTGAGTATATTCCTGTTGAATTAGTTTTGTCTGCTCAAAATTGTTTTAGGGGCAGTCACATTCATTTTCCCTGATTTTTCTCAACTGCTGTTATCTTTGTAATGGCATGCGAGCAGAGGTTTCTTTCTTACATGCATGGCTTTTAGCGTTTACGTAGTCGTTCGCGTCGCTTGTAACTTGCGTATTTGGTTTGTTAACTACGCGGAAGACTTTGTAAACGGCAAAAGCCATGCAGGAGAGAAACATTACTGCTCACAGGGTATCTCTGTACAATTGTGGTTTAGGCGTTCTCGGAGAACAAGGCTTAGCTGTACGCAACATTCATTCTTTGCTTGCATCCACTGATTTTTGGGTTTTATCACGCTTTTGGTAGGAGCGTGATGACAAAGGGTTTAAAAATAATCATTTAACCTTGTCAGTAACTCATTATCCAGACGTAAATTCGCTGGGCGACTTCGCCGCTGAGAAAGGGTATCAACCCTTTTACACCAGGCGTTGCTCCCTTTTAAAACATCAAAATTCGTTGTATTCTGATGAATCACTTCAGAGATCTCCTGTTCATGACGTCAGGTTTCTCCTTGTTAAACGGCGAGATCCTTGCTTTAGCTTTCTGCAAGCACTTAACAAGGGGCGTGAAGATAGAGAGACCGTCTTCAGAGGCATGCAAGAGTTCATGTGGCTATGGATTATTCTTTCCATTATGGTGCACAGCCTCATCGATATCGTTGGAGTTGACAACATTGTTCCAGTCCTCCTCATTGAGTGCCATGTACAGACTCTCCTTGCAGTGAGCTCTGCAGTCACACTATGGTCAGTCTTTATTAACATACAGTATTAAAAGCCAGACACTTGGAAAAAAGTTGGAAAAAAGTTCTGTTCTGTTGGTCAAACAATTGTCCAGACGCGCATTCCCACGAGTGGGGAAATCAACCAAGGCATTCCAACCAGTCAGTTCTCCAAGGCGACTAATATTCAAGCGGTTCATGTCACCTGCAAACACAATGACAGTACTCGGATGTTTTTCCAAGATGTTCTCGGTAAAATAATCACATAATCCATTAGGTCGGCGTCTAAATAAATATGCTTGGGTGGATTATATAATCCACATACCAACATGCGTTTCCCTCCAGGTAGTTCTAGTGTAGCGCAAATGAGCTCATACAACTTCGATCGGTAAATGTTCACGACTTTAAGATTTCTTCCAACATAGGTTGCTACCCTTCCTTTAGCCTGTGTACAGACGCTCGCCCTCCAGGAAAAATCGGGAGAGGAGACTCCTATCCCCAATTTTTTTCTAAGGAGGGGGAAGGGGGGACATCTGCACGCAGGCTACCCCTCCTTTCGCCTTCAAATCCAGTCCAAACCAATTTCTATCTCTCCTGTAAATTGAGTAGTTGGGAATATTAACCACGGCATCTGGCGTGTCCGGTGTTTTAAATGTGTTTCGCTAACTATACGCAAACATCCACATCCTTATGAATCAAATCACTCTCTAAAGCAACAGATGCACGAACTCGATTCCTTATCTTACTAAGACTGCAAATATTGATGAGTATAAATTTTGGGACTGCGAAAACCGACCTGGTTAGGGTCACTTTCTGGGGGAGTCGTCTTGCAGCGGGTCGTTCTTTAGTGGGAAAGGCGACGGCTCTGGGCGACTTCGATCTTTAGGGTATGATTATTGATCGGTTGCTGATGTTTATACTTGCTTGACCCATTTCCTCTGCATTTAAGCATCCTCAGACTTTTAAAAGCGCCCAAAATGACAGTATCTGGTCTGCAGGCAAATTTCCGAAAAGAAAGCATTACATTTCTGTCATAGTTGTCCTTAGTGAGTGGTCTCGGAGTAGATCTTGTCGAAAACTCAAGGCATCATTATTACCCTAACAATTCCCCTGCAAGCCGAAGGCGAATCGAACGAAGGGCCGGGATTATGAGCCACTTCCATATACTCGGCCATACCAATCATCACCATGCAAAGGTGTGAAATATTCCGATGGTTGAAACCTAAACAATGCGCAATATTCTTTCTACAAGAAGTCCATTGTTTGAAGGACACAGGAATGTGTTGGACTTTCGAATGGGGTATTCAGCTAAATTTAGTAGCCTCTCCAGTTCTAGCGCCGGAGTAAGCATACTCTTAAACAACTATGTTTACTCCACATCCCGCTTTAAACTATCTCAGATCCAGAAGGTAGATTCATGATTGTAGACATAAAAAGCGAGAGTAAGACCTTGATATTAGTAAATATCTACGCGCCAAATAACGATGACCCCAGTTTTTCTCAAAACGCCTTTAAACGCCTTCTTACTTTTGAATGCGAAGAAATAATTTTGGGTGGTGATTTTAATCTGGTTTTAGATGTACAAAAGACAAAAAAAAAAAGGAGGGAACCCCGGAACGTGAAAAATCTTTGCAAAAAGTTAAGTATATTGTTGAAGGGCAGACATCTTGCCTGGTTTTAAAACGGACCATTCTCTCTTAACACTACACTTGACAAACAACACAAACCCTAGGGGACCAGGTTTCTCGAAGCTAAATACTCTTTTTTTGTCCCATGGAGAGTATGTAGTTTTAATTAAGAGGACAATCAATGAAATAGCAAATGAATACAATTGAAATACAAGAACAATAATGAGGTGGACACCACTTTCCTGTAGGGTACTATGATGAAAAGATCAAAATATGGCCTCTTCATTTTCCCGCCAAAGAAAACCCTAATATGGAGAAGGCATTGCTCAATTGCCCAATCGTATTTCAGTATGACGTCAAAGCGAAATATCGGTTGATTTCTAGAAAGTTCTCGGGCATGAAGTTTTTTCCCCCGAGCGTTTGCTAAACCAACCAAAGGCCACGCGCGTTTATATCTGTTCCATAAACCAATCAAATCGCTCTATTTCCGTTCGTTTTTTGTTTCTGTTTTGTCCGCACGTTTTCATTTCAAGGTCATTCGAAAATTCGCTCTGTTGTAAACATTAATTGTAACATATTATTTTATCACGTTAGCCAAAGGCAGTCGTAATAAAAACAGTCATTTCTTTAGGTTCCGCCGGTTACGCCGTCTGCAGTTCCACAGATAAGTCTTACCCATCAAGCTCACTGTACTACGCGAAAGAAAGCAACCCTAAAATGAAATCCCAGGACAATTACTTAGAAAACGACATTGAATCCCTTGAAAAAAGACTGGATGAGGACAATTTATCGGAAACAGAAAAGAGTCAAGTACTGGACGAACTAGCCGCTAGAAAACTACAAAGAGAAGAAATCTGCAAACACAAAACAAAAGGCGCGATCTCAGGATACGATCGAAATCCCGTTGGTACAACGATGGGGAAAATACGAAATATTTCCTAAAACTTGAAAAACGACACTTTAAGAAAAAAAATATTAAAAGTTTCCAGCTGTCATTAAAGTGTCGTTGAAAAAGATGACGAAATCATAAGGGTGGCAAAAACTCTATACTTCAACTGTCGCACCAATGAATGATCTTTATGATGATCTACTATTTCCGGAGGGAAATACACTTAAACTCAATGCACTGGAACAAAAAGATGTTTTTGTTTCCCGGGAAATCTCCACGAGAAGTGTAAGGGGTGGCAGAGCCAACGCAAAACACTGGGGTCCAATTTTGACCTTTCTGAGTTGCCGTACCATTCACATCCAGGTACTGAAGACCATGGAAGCCAACTCGTTCATCTGCGCTGTGCGACGGTTCTTCACTATTCGTGGACCGGTGACGAAGCTCAGAAGTGCTCGTGGCTCTATCTTTGTCGGAGAAACATCTCAGTTAGATGGCCCAGAAACGAGTTCGGTGGTAGTGGAGCAAGTTTGTGAATAAATATTTAATCTTCCATATACGTCGCAGTTTGGAGGCGTTTGGAAACGGCAGATTAGTACTATTCGGCGCGTATTGGATGGAATGTTACTGGGGATCGGACGCGCACTGATAACCGATGAACTGCTAGTTACTCTCATTGTAGAGGTAAGGTAAGGTAAGTTAAGGTAACTTTATTTAAACACGGTATTTCCTATGATTATCAACAGTTGCCCCGTTTCATTACCCTCTGACATCGACCAACCGCAACCATTAACCCCAGGTATGCTACTTACGATGAACATTCGCCGTCTAGCACCCAACCCTGGGCACTTCGCGCCGCAGGACTTCTACGTCCGTAACTGGTGGCAGTTCTGGGTCAGATGTAAAAGAGAGTATCTGCAGACCCTTCTGAACAGATCAAAGTGGAAGAAACATGAACGCAACCTCTCTTTCGGAGACATAGTACTCGTTAAGGAGGACGACGCAGATAGGAAGGACAGGTCGCTAGCGGGGAAGATAACAGAAGTAACGTGAAACTCAGATGGCAAAGTAAGGAGGGCCGAAGTGATCTCATGAAAAGCGGGCAGCATGAAGACCTATGACCGACCAATTTCCAGTTGATTGAATACAATATTGATGAGAACAAGGATTTCAATTAAAAATTCTTCCTTTCGGCAGTTGATTTACTGTAGTTCCTTTTCGCAATTAACAGTGTCGTAGTGCAATTTTTACCTCATTCTGTACTGTTCCCGAAAACCTTGCGCAAACTTGTATCACCTTGCAATTTATAGAGTACAATAGAATCTGTTGGCTTGGTTAGGCCCTGGTACTCATTTCTGTTCTTTTATTCCTAAAAGGTTATCCTGGCTGGTTAACTAAATGCTCAGTATAGAGTAGCTGCTTAAAAGGTGTACGTTATTTCACCTTTCAAATTTTATACAAAAACTGTGTAAAGCGGTCTACAGATTGAAACATTTCTTCTTCTTCTATATATATTATTTTGTGTTCTCTAATGCATCGTTAGTGTTATACAAGACGTCTATTTTGCCATACTTAACTTACTGTCATTTAGTATGGAAATTCTGCAAATCATCTAATAGCAGAAAGATCGAGCGCATTCAAGAGCGTGCGCTGCGCGCAGTATATGTATCTCAAAGTGAAATGTACGAGGGACTCCTCACTCGCGCCAAGCTGCCTACGATTTATAACAGGCGCTTGCAAGACATTCGGCAATACTATTGTATAAATTGAAATACGGGATGGGGCCAAAGTGAGTATCTGAGTTATTCACGATCAAAAGTACACACGGACGCCTAAGAAACTTTGATTTTGAACTACCCCGCTTTGATACAGTAGCCTTTGGGAGGTATTGGCTGCGCTACCAGGGACCTTCCTTTTAGTCAAAGGTCAGTAGTGAGCTCAGAAACTTGACAAACTTCAAAGCATTCAAAAAATGTATACGCGGAGTGGACCTTTCGAGCAATATAGATAATTATAGTAATGCTGTGACCTACGTAAATTTTGAGTTGTGTACATTCGTAAATAGTCTTACGTTTTAGGTAAGATCATTGATTTCAAAGTTATGTAATAGATTAGTGTGCCAGTACGTAGGAAAGTGTCCTCAATTAGCTAACAGTTAAGCTAAATACATTGACACTAAAAAACAAAGTTATTATTATTTGGGAGGAAAAGAGATGCTATATTGTTATAAAGGAAGGAAAAGAGATACAATTTAAGATCGTGTGCAATGGGAATCATGCTTAAAACGCCAAGAACTTTAACTAAAAAGTCATTGGGTGACCGTGCTTTTTTAGCTGCGGCACCTAAACTGTGGAATGGGTTACCGTCACAAATACGAAATGAGCTCAATTTTAATAGGTTTAAAGGTTTACTTAAGACCCATTTTTTTAGATTAGCTTTTTATTAGGATTTTTTTAGGATTATGTATGTATTATATTTTTATAGATCCATTGTTTTTTTATATAATATTTTTAGTTATTTTTGATAACTTATTAATGTCGATAATTTACTTTCATGTAATGCCCATTTTATCATATTTACATGTATTTTGCGCAACATAAATATCAAATTATTATTATTATTATTATTTGTATATGTTTTATAAAGGCTTCGTACTATCAGTTAATACTGTATTAAAGTAATGAAAGTGTTAGAGTATAGTCTTTTAAATAGTTTCAACTAAACGGAAGCTCTGCTTTTGGAGATCACAGTTTCAGCAGCGGTCGACTACACTGAAGCTAATTCCTTCAAAGAAATCTTAAAGTAACTATTCTTACTTATTGAAATACTCATGATTACAAGTCCGCGCCATTGCAACTTCTGTCGCATCGCTTTAAACGTCTAATCGCGAGGAGTAAAAATTATTTCGTCAAGTAATGTTCTACGTTAAAAAAGATTTTGTTAAAACTGTTTTATTCAAAATGAGAGTAGCCATGTTAAGTCTAGAAAAAAACAGGGACATTATAGGACATGATCCAGAATAATAGTTTAAACATAAATTATAGATTATAGAAATAACTAACACTCAACAAGACGGCGCGATAATTAACATTAAAAAATATAGCGAGGATGTTGAAATGGACTCGAATTCCATGCAGCACGTATTTCTCATAATAATCTGAGAGTAGTTGCCATGGCTTATTCAATTACCATTTGCACTTAAGCACCAGTAACAATAATGGAGCAATATGCAGTTGCTTTATGCTTCTTTTAGGGCCTTGTGGAAGACCAGCAAACATTCCTCACTCGGAATTCCATGGCCGTAACTTTGACCACAAAGGCAAGCTAAGATACAGTTGTAAAAAGGGGTACAAGTTGAGAGGCCCGAATAGAAGAACGTGCCGCGAGGATGGAAAATGGAGCAAGCCCCCCTCGTGTTCACGTAAGTTAATATCTTACCTTTTGACCCTCGATCGTGAAGGGTGGAGGGGGAATAAACCACCCTTTGTCAAGCCTAGAAAGAGACAATACGGAGCTTCTGGAAGAAATCGGTCCATGAACCAAGTTAATACTAAACTAATTTCGAAGGCTCAAGTTCAAAGAGTTCATCAAACTTTGATTTACGTTCCCATTACTAACCGTAAACGTACAGACCATAGAAAGAGTCAGGACTTTCAAACTGTAAGGTACCTGGCTCAACAAAAACCTCAAATTGTCTGACCACGTAAAGGGACTTGTGTCATTAGGGACCAGTAATTATTTATCGCCCCCCCCCCCCCCCGGGGGGGATTGGAGGATTTTTTTTGGGGGGGGGGGATATATCTTGCAAAATTGCTGACGTTTAAGCGATCTTTTTCCTTGAAGGGTTAAAAACTTAAAAGTCCTCGCGATTTTGGATTTTCATTAAGTCTGGAGAAAACCAAGAAGATCTCTTGAGATAAATTTTTATCTATAAAAATCTTGACAAGAGAACTGACAAAAATAACGAGGATAACGTTACGATGAGTTTCGCACTTGTTGTCTCAGGAAATCCCTTTGGGTTTGTGATATATTTTTGTTAAATTTTTGCAGCATTATCACGGTGCCGAAATCCCGGAAATATTACAATTCCAAATGGAAATGTGATGACAACGGACCCCCAATATCGCTATGGAGCTGAATTGGTGTTTGAGTGCAACGAAGGCTTTTATCTAAAGGGCAAGGACACAATCACCTGCAAGGAATTTGGATGGGAGTCTCAAACGTTACCCTACTGCAAAGGTAATTAGTAAGAATTCAGGGAAAGACAGTCAAAGCACTTGCGAATATTTTTGCTTTTGTTAGAGTTAGCATTTTAAAGTCCTTTTCAAGCTAGCTGTCACTGAAAGCTCTCGTACGCGACCAATTAGTAAACACGTGACAAGCGTTAAGTTTTTGATCAAATTCAGGGTGATAAATAACATAAACAGTAACGGTGCTTAAGTGCAACTGTGGTCAGGCCTCGTGTTATAAGTCTCAATTTTGTTTTTCATAATCATCACAGAGAAACAATGCTCCGATCCAGGGCGACCTAAAAATGGTGACCGATTGGGGCGTTTTAGGGTTGGAAGCACGGTTCGATTTTCCTGTCAGTACGGATTTGTATTGCATGGTTCCAGAGAGAGAACTTGTATGGAAAGTCTGGAATGGAGCGGATCGTTAACAACCTGCCAAGATGGAAGTAAGACTGAAACACATGTAAACTTTTTCGTTACTAGTTCCTCAACCAAACGTAGTGAGTTAGCCACCTCTGTAGTAAATGAGTCATAGAATGCCAGGAGTTGAAACATTTACATTTGCTTTATTAGTACCTTGTGGTTTTGAACGTTTGGTACGACAGGATGGACAACCATGTTTCGCCTCTTGAACAACGACAAAACGACAAATTTAAACTAAAGTAGAAACTCTCATTTAAGTATAAGAATAGGGCCTGCATTCGTAGAAGTACATGAAAGAATAGGCAAAAGCGCTAGTTTGTCGTATTTCATCTACCTCAAAATAGCAGTTGTTCAAATGGGAGACGGCGTAAAGGACTCTTGCTTTCCCGTGCCAAATGAACTAAAACTTCGTTGCTTGAAAGTCAGTTTCTTTAAGTAGTGTACAGTACCGAAAATCATCCCCCAAAGTGGACCGCAAATGATCCTCGACGTCGACCGGAAATGATTCCATTGTCGACCGCAAGTGATCCGGTGAAAAGTGGAGGAATCGAATGAATTTTAGGCATGGATGGTGAACGTGCTGAGAATTTGAACAGCGTAGAACAATGAAATGAATAAAACTATAAATAACCGAACTGTTTCCTTTGTCAATTGTTTTCTTCTTTCTTTCAAGCATTTGATTTTTCTTTGCTATGAAAATTTAGGACCAGAAGAAGAAAACTTGTCTTTCATTTTAACGCCTAGGAATAGGGAAATATTGCATGACCACTGTTTTTATGACTCTGTGAAGGTTTCCAGTTTATTTCGAAATACACTCAGCAACTGCAGCTCGTAAAAATGTCGCGTCTGTCGTTAAGGACCCTGTCGGCGCAAACCTGTGTATTTATTTCAGGAAAAGAGAAACGAAGGAACGATTAAGTGGAAATTTTGTAACCTTTAAGCAAATAATTCTCCAAATGGGGTTGTACTAGAGCAAACTTTTATTTGGGGTTGTTTTCAGAGACTTTCGCCGTACCAAAAGTTATCATTTCTGAAGTTGTTACAAGGTATCCGATAGATAGGATTTTAGGAATTACTTGTTAAGAAGATTGTATCTAATTGAACTACAGTGTGTGAATTTTAGTTCAGTTTAGCTTAAATGTTAACAAGCAATTAAGCAAGACACCGCATTGCTGTTCAAGAGCTATTGTTTTACAGATGGTATTAATTTTTTCCTTGTTTACATTAATTTGATCAACTAAGGTTTAAATGTAGTTTTACGTTTCTTTTTTCCCGTCTTGGCATTTATTTGTTAAATGTGTTCAGTTTAATAAATACTTTTTGTTGCGATAATAAACGTGACACAACGATCCAGTAACTTGACACCAGGCCATTGTAATTTTCCTCTCATTTGCGGTCAACAATGGGGATCACTTGCGGTCGAGGATCATCTGCGGTCCATTTTGGGGATCATTTGTGGTCTGGGGATCATTTACACACGGGAATCATTTGCGGTACTGTACTGTAGCAAGAGAGATTCGTACTTACAAACTTCTTTAGGCAGCTAACATAGTAAAAAGGAATTTTTCAGTTCTTTTAATCAAATCTTTGTCGCGAAAGGTTTCTAAATGTTTAATAGTATTGGACTTTTTCATTTCGCGCTTGACAATGACCACTTGTTTTGAAGGAACTATATAGTTTAATGTATTTTGTAAAGGCAAGTTCGTACCTGTTTTTTCCTTTCCTTTGTTTGGGTGAGTTTTACTTTTTCATAGAAAAACGCACCGAGAGTCTTTTCATACGTCGATCACAATCTGTTTTCTAGGTTTTTTAACTTTATTTTCTTTTTCCATATTTTGCCTTTGTAGGCACCGACTGTCCCATTCTTGGTACACCCATAAACGGCCGGAAATACGGAAGTAAATACAACCATGGAAACATTGTGACGTTTGATTGCAACCATGGGTTTGTGTTGAAAGGCTCCGCGGTGAGAAGATGCATGGAAAATGGCACATGGAACGGTACAGAAGCAATATGCAGAGGTAAAAAGTGGTGATATAAGATGTCTAACCAATACCAGTTTAAGGTGTTTCAATACAGTTTTTCAAAGACCTGGCACCAGTTGTTCAAAAGGTGCATAGTGTTATCCACTGGATAAATCTCTATCCAACGGATATTGCAATTGGTTTCCCTACTAGTTATCCGCTGGATAGTGATTCATCCAATGGATAGCGCTATCCAGCTTTTGAACAACTAGGGCCGGATCGATATTTTTAATTCGCCTTAAAAGTGATTTTATCCTTTTCCGATCGCTGATTAAATTTTCACCAGTGATTGACTATAGATTTGAGGTTTGTCAAAATGCAGTTTTAATTAAAATTTATGTAACTATGACAACAAAAAAACGCTGAAATCTAATACAAGCCAAATTTTTGTGCGATCTAGGCCTGCTACTCGAAATCCTTAAATAACCTCCGTGAGAAATAAAAAAATCTGTTTTTTTGAATTCGAATATAGCATAAATATATTTTAAACCTTGTATTTTCAATAGCCGTGATAAATTGTTTAATGAAAAAGTTCTGAATAACTCAAATTAATCTTAAGTAGGTCAGAATGCTGCTTAATATGATATTTCGCTGACTGAATTTTGGTGCATTTTCTAGATCTCTTGTGATCCTGAAAACTAACCGATTGTCCTTTCACCTGTCTAGGTGCAACTTTATTCTAAATTTTGAGTTTTAGCACTTACCTTTATACCTCTAAAACGGCTCGACAGACCTTGCCACATAATCTTCACGTTGTATTATATCAAATTACTTAACTTCAAAAGGTACAATTATTGTCGATGTAAAAATTCGTTCTGAAGATGATATTTCAAAGCTCTCTTGAAGAGAGCGGCATTCTTGCAAAGTTTCAAATATATATCGAGCTCATTCCTGATGGATACACTTCTATAGTAAAAAGGTTCTCTGTCCTGTTAAAAAGCAGAATATTCAGTTGTTAAAAGTTCCTTTTTGTTCACACCAAGGTCTTTGACTGTCAAAGCTGGAATGCTTTTTCTTTCCTTTTAAAGTCCGGTAATTTAGCTACCAAAGATCATCAGTTCATCTTATCGGGATTAAGCCTATTCAGCCAGATTTTTTTTGTCTCCCTACCCTCAATATTGAGCTCATCAGTAGATCATGACATACTATTTGGCAGACTTGCACATCGTTTCGGAATCACCGGAAAAGGCCTTATCTTGGTTAACGTCTTACTTGACAGAGCGCACCCAACTTGTCAAAGTGGCAAATAAGCACTCCATCAGTCGAAAACGTCTCTGCGGTGTCCCCCCAGGTTCGGTGCTAGGTCCTCTCTTATACTCTACGTACACCACACCCCTTGCAGAAATAGTAAGACAACATGGCTTAAACGTTCACTTCCACGCTGACGACACGCAGTTATACCTTTCGTTTTATCCAAAGGCTACTGGAGAACCGATGTACTCACTGTCTCGTGTTCAGTCATGCATCAGCGATATTACCGACTGGATGGCATCAAACAAGTTGATGCTGAACAGTGACAAGACTGAAATCCTTGTGCTCAACGCTTGCCATCGTGCCTCGTCGTTCACTGTAGTCTATTACAGTTCGCCGTGACGTGATGCATGCTTCACATGCCGCAAAGAACATAGGGGTCTGGTTCGATGAATTTCTATCAATGGGCAAGCAAGTGAAAGCAGTCTGCCAACGGCGGCCTTCTTCCATCTGCGCAATATCACTAAAATTAGGAAATATATGTCGTTTACTCACTGCAAGATTTTAATACATGCATTTGTTGCGTCAAAACTGGACTACTGTTAACTCTCTCTTATCTGGGCTACGACAGGATCATATTAACAAACTTCAGCTTGTGCAAAATTCTGCCGCACGTCTTTTGACTGAAACATATTTCACCCATCTTAAGGTCTCTTCTTTGGTTGCCTATTACGGAAAGAACTGATTTTAAACTTTTACTTCTTACATTTAAATCACTTAATGATGTAGCACCGCCTTATATAGAAGAACTGTTTGTTCGATATAGACCAACAAAAACTCTGCGTTCTGCAGATGAAGGACTCCTAGTACAAACTAAATATAACCTTAAAGCCTATGGTTTCAGAGCTTTTTCACAGGCAGCTCCTAAGATATGGAATTCCATGCCAGTCAGTTTACGCATTTGTTGTGAGCTGAGCGCCTTCAAATCAAAACACTTCTTCTTAAGCGTACTTTTCAGCCGTAATTTTATTTTATTTTATTTATTTATTTTTTTTGAACAAATAAGTCAATGTAATATTTTATTAGGTTTATTACTATTAGTCCTGATTGTAAAGCTCGTTGGATCACTAAGAGAAAGGCGCTATATAAATGTATATTATTATTATTATTATTATCATTATTATTATTATTATAATTTCCAACACCTGCAATCATGGACGAAAGTCTTGACGCCCTTTTGCATTTCTGGGGCGTTTTTTTAAATCACACAGCTCCAACCCCTCCACTTACCCAAAAACAATGTCGGACCCTTTTACCGCGATTTTTTTTGCGAAGCAATTCCATCGACTTAAACCATATCGGGCCCATTCCCCAAAACTGGAGCTGATTGCAGCGGAAGTTGGTCAGCACGATGTTTCGAACATCGCGCACAGTACTCGGTCTCAAAATCACAGTGCATTACCAATATTCGCTAAAAATTAACTAAAGAAACACGGCTGAGGTATATTCAACCAAAAATTGATTGTATTTGAAATAATATGCGTCAAAAAGGCCATCTCCTAAAGTGAATACAACATTACTCACTTGATTCAGTAAAGAAAAATCATCCTGTTACGTTTTCTCTCCATTTCAAGTAAGTACAAGAGACTATAAAAGGGACAGAGAGGGCATCCCCCATATACACCCTATTCCATAGGTAATTCGTCTCGAGTTATTTTTAGAATCGGGATAAAGTTACCTCGCGCGAGGCGTGGATGTTTCGTGGAGGTTTCGCATGACCAAACGCCGTGCAAAACATGTCGGGCGAGAGGCAATGAAAGCGTAAAAAGATCGAGAGCATTCCTGGATATTGAAGCGAAATGAGTCGGCGCTCACCTGGGAAAAAGGAATCGCTGGACTCTTTGACAACCCGTGAAATCAGTTTAACTCGAAGTTGTCGTAACCTCACCGGTCTATTGAAACCGGTCGTTTGTACAAATTAGGGAGTTTAAGATCCAACGACGCGGACGACAACTAGAACGTCAAAAAAACAATAGGTTTAATTAGCAAAACAACAATTTCGCACGTGCAACACACTTTTTTGTTCATTTCTTTCCCGTTTTTGCACGACTACGACGTGAAAATGCCTAATTTCGCGTTTTATGGAGGACGTAAATAAGCAACGACGAAATTTTATTTCTCTTTCTGAGCTTGAATATGGTCCCTTGAAATTCAGCTTTAGGAGGGATCGCCTACAATTGACAAAGTAAGTGGGTAGGAATAATCGCTATAAAGGCTGAAAAAAGTAAACATCAAACCAGAAATTGCTCTCTTCAAACTGTAAATTATAAATGATCCTGAGAGAATATTCAGTGTGTTAAGGATTTCCCTGCTCTACTGTTAGCTCTATACAAGAGAGGAAGGGCGATTCTTTTTTAATTTCGGTTTCGCTGACACAGCTTTCGCAGAAATCTCGCTGTAGTCGTTTTCGTCGACAAAAGGAATAGCAAAATCGCTCTCCGCGTCTTCCCCCATTTTGTTCTGCGTCATTTCGTGAAGGACGCGTGGCTCTCAGCGTGGGTCATCCACGCGGAACACATTCGCGCTATGTGATTGGCTGTTGTCTAATCCCCCTTGAGATCTGGGGTGTTAAAAATAACTCGAGACGAATTACCTATGGAATAGGGTGTATATGGGGGATGCCCTCTCTGTCTCCTTTATAGTCTCTTGGTAAGTACTAACTGTGACTAGAAAATTGAAAATTGCGTTTTCGCTGTAAATAAAAGGGTCAAAGGATGAATCTACACCTAAATTCTCTCTCACCATCCCTGAGATGTTAAGATTCTATACAAAAGGCACACAATATTAAGGTTTTAGAGTGAGTACTGTCGTGCCAAAACAGGACCAACTCATTATTATCTACGCCTCTAATGCAAGAGTGGGAACTGGGGGGAGTCAGGGAGTAATGTAGCAGTAATGTAGCAGTAATGGACTGTTACTTTTGGAGACCTGTGTATCTCACATGCAGTTTATCGGCTACCCACCTACACCCAGACGGACTGGATGCACCCACGCAGCAAGCATTGGCATCTGATCGATTATAACGGTGCAAGATATTTGTAACAATCAAAATTTTTCGTTTTCTTATTCCGGAATACGATTAATAGAACGCACTCTAAGTTGTCATCGCATTCTCTGTACTCTCCACGCATAATCTGGTGGCGATTTTTACGTGTGCTCGCCTATTTCGCTCGCTCTACTATCCCAGAGGAAACTAAGGGACAACTCATAGTCTAACATCGTTGCCGCTGTGATAATTTTGTCTGGAAATGGAGTAGCCATTTGGGAAGTTTTGGTTGTGACAAACCTAACCTAAACCTGCATTAAACAGTAACCCTTTGACCGCAGACAGGTTTGATAAACCTAAGAGTGAATCAAGATAATAAAGATGGTGACAAAAGGAAATAGAGAGTTTACGCAACTACTACGACAACGGCAGCGAAACTTCATGGCGAATTTCCCTAAAAGTAAATTATTTCAGACCGCAATCAAGATGGATAAAGACAAGAAAACGGATGGCTCTCTGTCTAGTGGGGATTTCGTATCAAATGATTTCTTGATAAGACAGGGGTGTGGTAGATCACGTGATGTAGTTATAAACAATTTTTCAAATGAAATTGGCCTTAAATGATTGGCCTTAAATTATTAATGATGGGACACCTTGAAAATATTTACATTACACCAACCCCCTTTTAATTTCTGAGAAATCTATGAACACCCAGAAATTAATCTACTTGAGTTATTTTGCCTGTAAAAAGGCATCTCTCGTGCTGTTATTGTCAGAACGTGCTGATATTCTGTCACGTTAACAAACACTTTTATTAATTCGATGCTCATTACTACTGCCCCTAGTTTCATTTCAAAGGGTGTTTTTAAAAACGTCCATGTACACGTTACAAGGTGTGGTGAATAATTCAACAACATTCAACATGCGTAAAGCGTGAAACAGAAAATACAAACAAATCAAAAGAATCGACACAAGAAAAATAATATGGACAAAGCAAAGCAAAACATTTAATACAGGCTTTCACGCCTCGTCTGAGTTTGAGCCAAGAAAAATGTCTTAGAACATAAGTGCTCTTTAATCTATCTTGGGAATTGTAAAAGTGAGTGTTTCTGTCTTGGGACCCAAAATAATATTCTGATAGGACGAAAAGACAATCAAGGAATTAACAAAGTGCAAACAACTGACAACCTGGAATTCGTGATACACCTCCAACAGCACTCAACAACACTAATAGCCTGTTGTCAAAAGGCTATAAATTTTTCAAAATATAAGCTTGCTAGCTAAAGATCCAAAAGCAAGCCTAAATTACAAGACTATAAACCATGACAGACATCATACCGTGCCGATGTGAATCTGACTTGTGAACATGCGAACAGCGATCGCAGTTCTCCAAATTCACTATTAGTTTGTAATCTTATCTCTTTTATGGAGGCTGCTTTTGTGCTAAACTCCTTAATAACAATATGGCCCTGTGTATTGAAAAAATGATATCCAAGCGACTGTGAAATAAATTTCACTTCTTTTCTGTTATATTATGCTAACGGACATTTCATGACTTTAACATGATGCTAACTTTAGAGAGTTTTAGACCTGGTGCTTTTCAAAAGAAGCCATGTTTGTTTCTTTAAGTTCAACGCTGTAAATCGAGCCAGTCTTTTAAACGAATTAATTACAGAAATACAAAAGTTTCAACGATTTCTCGCACTGTGCAATTAGTTCCCAGTTCCCCGCTCGGTTGTACGACCTGTATGCGGATACACAAACGCTTACGCTGAAAACTTGTCCGTAAATCGTGCCTCTTGTGTTTTTGCGAGAACAATTTACATCAGATTATTTATCTACCTAAGAGCTCTCTATGGACAAAAAAAAAATGAAGAAAATCGATTTTTCTACTTTTGCCTCTAGATGGTCGATATTTCCTGGCTGTCGCTCATAATGGTCGTAAATACACCAGAAACAGAAATTCACGAACCTTATGAGAATAAAACTGAAAAAAAACAACAACAACAACAACAACAACAACATTGCATGCGAGGAAACGAAGGCCTGGTACAAATGTCCCTAAAGTAGTCAAATATAAATCTCCTAGTCGTTCAAAGCCTAACAACTAGACAAGCTAATGGTTAATATATTGAGTGGTAGTGTAAACAGTTTACAACCGAACACTGTCAGGCTTTACTCACTTCACTCACCGTCCATCACGGAGTTGATAGCATATAGCATAGCACAGGACAGTAGACAATCAGATTTGTGATAAAAGGCCGGTAGATTTATACGAATAACGTATACTAATATCGAATTACTTCTTTGAACTGCAGTCCATATTTTCTATATTGTCTTCAAGTATTACCGTGTACTTACGTCTCATATAGCGTAGAGGTGAATGTGTTAAGGACCTCTCCCGCCGCTGCAAAATGGAAATGCTCCCACCTGTTAACTAGACAAGAGAAACATGGTTCTTGTTAATGTCATCTGTACGACAAAAATGTTTTTCCAGGCGTTAAGATTGTGGGGGGGAGTCATGCGACCAAGAAGACCAAGTCAACTGCTAGGCGAGTTTTCTTGTTGATAAAGTAAAAAAAGAAAACAACAACAGCAACAACAACAAAACAAAAAAAGTGTTATTTGTAGAATAACAAAGAATTTTAAAGCAATCGGTGTCACGCAATGCGAATTCGGCATCAAGATGCAAATTTGAGTTGAAACCTTCAATTCTGAATCGCGTTGTGCCGCAAGTTTTATTGAATAACTTGACAAAATAGCTATTAATCTTTATTTAAAACATGTTTTTAGGTCTGGCTTAGGTACCACACTGGAAAATTTTATGACGTTTTTGAGGCATTTTCTCGTGCATTTTGCTTTCTTCATTTGGATTATAGTGAAATAAAGACGAACAGTTTTTGCTGATTACAGAAGGATAATGCCTATCTATTGGAACAGTAAGAAGGAGTAATATGCTTCCAAATGAGTGCAAATAGTCTAAGATTTGATGACTCGAAGTACTTTTTAAAGATCGTTAAAAAACCTGTATAACAGAGTCTAAAATTTGCACATTTTAGCCGCCGCTAACAATCGTCGAGCGATGAAATGCTGGGAATGGTAGCAAAATAAACAATTTTCTCATTCTAACTGGAACTTCGTTATAAGGAAGGACAGTTTTACTGATGATAAAAATATAAGGCAAAAGTTTTGTCGAGTCCCAAATCGAGTGGAACGCTTTTAGGGAGGTTGCCTCTTAAATGCTATTTTGGTTTCATTTCAGACAAGTTGCAAGTCCAATTTAAGGACGTTGACGAGACTGCCAAAATTCTCCGCAAAAATATCATTAACACGATATTGGGATATGACTGTAGTCGCGGAAACGAGAATGGATGTAACAAGACGAATGCTCAAGACGTGGACACTCGAGGAAGGGCTTTAATACTGAACTCTGTTAAAGAACTGGATCTAGTGTTTGTACTTGATGCATCCAGTAGCGTAACGAGGGAAGGATTCCAGATTGGTTTGGGATTCGTTAAAAAACTTGTGAGGAAAATTGGTGCGAGTAAAAGGTATGACGTATGTTTGAGCGTGATGGAAAAAGTAGTATTTTAAGTTTATCATGGGCTACATTATAGGTAAAGCACTCTTATTCTCCTGTTAACACTCCCCATCTTCCTAAAATTTACTACTGCGTGAGACGTCTTTGTGTTTATCAATATAATAAGAACAATCAGAAGACTCAAAGTCATTGAATAATGATAATAATAATAGTAATAATAATAATAATAATAATAATAATAATAATAGTAATAATGATAATATTAATAATAACTATTCATTTTAAGTTGATAAATTCTTGCATGTAGCATTAGACAAAATAAAAATATGCAAGGGATTAAAATTGGAAAAGAAGAGGTCAAACTGGCCCTATTTGCCAATGATTTGTCTTGTTTTGTGAAAAATTATACATCTTCTTATGAACAATTAACCAGTAGCTTAGAAAATTTCGCGCTATCTCTGGTCTTAAAGTTAACTCCGAAAAGACTGAATTCTTCTGTCTAGGTTGAAGAAACTGGAATTTTTCTCCCCATGAATTCAAGACGTCATTAAAAATCCTAGGTGTGCATTGTAGCAAAGCTCTCGTGCGCGAAGCGCGCGCAGCGTAGCACCATGGGTAAGAAAATGTGGTAACCTACCCATCCGCGAAAATTTGGCAATCACGTGACTGTACACAACCGCCCGAAAGACCGTTCGTCCGCACCACAGGCATACCGATGTAAAATAACTCAACCAACAGGTATGGCGACCCAAATGCAACTCGAGGTTAGTTTGGAGGGATCGCATAGCCACCCGCGTCTTGTAAAAGAGAGTCAGCTAAAGAGTCAATAAAGACAAAAACGGAAAGCGGAAATTGTTTCTGTATCCGTGTTGTCTAAAGTGTTAAGCTTAGATTAAATATCATGTCCACAAATTTGGAATATGGAGCAAGAGAAAGACAGAGAAAAAGAGAAAGTAGGCGACTGGCCAGCGAAACTCAACGAGAAAAAGGGCGACAGAGATCCAGAGCGAGAGATAAAAAACATTCTTTGTTGGAAGAACAACATGAAAATTTTGTAGCGGCGGTGACAAAATGAGAAGTGCTAGCGGCCGCCGATGCAAGGTGAAAATGAACTCAGGCCGGTTCGAATTTGTAATTTTTGCTGTCGTTTACATGAGACCGGGACGAAACACTTCGTTGAGACCGGTACAAATTCAAAAACAGGAGATTCTTCTTGCTATATAACTTTCTTAAGTTTTCGTAACTGGTACACAATTTACGCCAATTAAGACAGTGAGTAGAGAACCGTAGATTTT
>OZ037779.1:1185000-1292500 GCA_964035525.1 Porites cylindrica | reverse complement strand
CAGGAGATAATATAATGGACTCCGTGTTATCAGAAAACTCGGCAAACAACACAGTCCGGTTGACACGGGATGTTTAGCACTATGCGCCACGTGGTTAAAATGTGTCGCAGAATAACAGAGCTGTACGGTCCTGTAGCAGCATTTCTCCTCCCGCTTAAAAAAAATAGCATTGTAGCCCGATCGGTTTTTAAAGAATTCGTTTCGAAATCGGTACATTCATATTAGACTTTTTAGTCAATCCACAGCTTAGCTAAATAATACTAATAATGATGATGATGATGATTCCTAACGTCATTTGTCAGCGGTAGCGTTAGTGAATAGAAAGAAGGTCACTCTAGTCAATAAAACCTACCCGTTTTTCTTTTCTTTTTCGTTTTTTCGTTTTTTACGTTTTAAAGGCGTTGGAGAGGCCGTAAATGGACTTGAGCTTATAGACATTGCGTCAGCTAACGAAGACGACGATCATGTGATCATGGTACGCACGTACGGCGATCTTAAGAGAGCTGTAAAGAAAGCTGTGACTTTCAAAAAAGGTAACTGTCCTAACTAGGTTTTTCCTCTCTAGGCAGGTTTTTTCTTGTAACAATAAGTAAACACAACAAAGGGCTATCGTCCACATCAGCCAATCGCAAACCGCCAAAGCAAAATGAGCCGGTGCAGCCGGCAAAATTAGGAAAAAAAAATATTACAGCTGATGTAATCGCCGAATTTTCACAAATTAAGCAACACGTTCGACCCTCAGTTTTTTTTAATCGTTGGGAGTGATAACAATTACTCCCGGGTAACTAGAAGTGCTACCATGTCTGCCTTCTTGTATGATGGCCGAGAATTTGAGCATATCGTCACGGAAATTCGCTTGAGCTTTAGGAACAACAACAATTAACTGCAGAAAAAGTTACATTGACTTTTATTTATCATTTCCCACACATTTTAGGAACGTTACTTTACCCCATAAGAACACTGTAACTTTAAAGAAGGATTCGTAATGTTGTACTATCACGGGGCCTCAGTCACCCGTGGGAAAACATCCTACTATATTTCTTTACGCAACCTACATCTTCCGCTCATGTGGGTAAGTAAATTTTGATCCACGATGAGATACTTCCACTCCAATGTTATTTATAAATATTATTTCAAAAAGAGGTGGGGTTCGTAATTAATTAATTGATTAATGGATTATTCTTTTGCTTTTTAAGATTACTCCATTTGTGGTGAAAGTCCATTCCATTCTAGAGATTCTATCGTTGGTGGAAAAGATGCAAAGCATGGATGGTGGCCCTGGCAGATAGGAGTACACATACCCCGAGGCGGTACGTAATATACTAGTAAAAGTAGAATGTGTTTCCAACAAGAGTGTTGATAAAGTCCTCGTCAAACGCAAAGACAAGACACCATTGCATGCAGTATAACACTGATGCTAAAAACATGCTGTGTCCAATATTCTCAATATTCCCTCAACAAAGGAAAGTCACAAACCTAAAACAAAAAAGGCTTTTCCTTTTCTTACTGTTTAGTCCAATACACCTGTCGCTCAATGCAGAGTACTGACAGGTTCTGATCATGGAATCCACTAGATTTCTAGTTTATGCTTTCGAATGTTCTTGTATACGTTTTGAGATGTATTTTTTTTTAACTTCAGAGAAATTTACGTTCTAAGAAAACAAACATACTGAACATTTTTTTTATAATAATTGAGCAATTCCTCGTGCTCATGGTCAAGAGCTGTACTCTATTTGCAAGTATAGACCATGGAAATGTTGTTTGATGTAATGCATAAAATGCGTGAATGTTTGACAAAGATGTGTTTGCTTATATACACGTCTAGCGAGATAGCTAAGTACATTTGGTGTTTTAGTACGCACGTGCGTCTTTTAAAGATATTAAGATCTTTTTCCGTGTTTGACTTTTACTTTAGACACAGAAATATCGCCAGAAACACAGCTGTACCGCAAAACACTGTCAAAACGTGTACGACAATTTGAAACCGCGAACTACCAAGTCAAATGGTCCATTGTCCTGGGATGTGTAAGACCCTGGTCCCTTGACACTTGTTTTGGGCTTCTTTTATTTTCTAGGTGGTTCGCTTCTTAAGTGTGGCGGTGCTCTCATCTCGTCTCAGTGGGTTCTAACGGCAGCACATTGTTTTCCTACAAGCGACAATCAGGAAAATGTTCAGATTAAGTGAGTGAAGAAGTCATTGTTAAGGAGCTTAATCATTGCTTAGCGTTTTAGTAAAATTTCGAAGTCACTGAGAATTTCTAAGTTGCTGAAATAAAATCAAATCTATAGTTAATCATAGTGCTTGGCTGCGTAAAAGGCTGTTGTTTAAAAGTTTACTCGTTTAGGGTAATATATGTTACTTATTAACACAAAATTTAACCTCCTGCATGCTTTTTGTTTGTTTCGACCGTCTGTTATCTGTTCCACTTTTTCGTCACATATATCCGGATCAACGTTCCTTTTTTCTTTTGGATTTTCCAAAACCACGGCTTGACATTTATCGCAGTTGACTATTAAAAGACTATCTTGATATCATTTAGTCATCCAGTCTCGCCGTTGTCCACCAGTATCTTATCCACGCTCTTCGTTGTTTCCTTTGCTACAAAGACCTGATGATCATCCGCATACATCGAAACGTTGGCATCTGATATTCTATTCTGGAAAAAAATTCCACATAAGAAGTCAAAACGCCTGTGGACATCCTCTCTTCACCACAACCCAGTCACTTGATACAGAACCTGTCCTTACTGTATTCTCTCTTCCCCAAAAATATGATCTTATTAGCTGTGGTGGTAGGGGAGGTAGGGGTTCTGTGACACATATTCCTCGGCGCTGGGAAAGACTATTCCCCGGCGACGATGTGCCTCACAACCCCCACCTCCCATATTACTCTAAGTGAAACAGCACACTGGTTGTGTGTAACGGTGCGTTGACCGTGTGTAACACCGTGTTGACTGTGCGTTGACTGCGTGTGTGACTTCGTTGACTGTACGTGTGACGCTGTGTTGTCCGTACCCGAAAACCGGATCGAAACCTTGTGTTTGAAGCGCACATCCAGCTGTCAGCCATTAGAAGACGCCTCAATAGAAGAGAAATAACCCAGTTAGAGATATACAATTGTCACAGTACATATATTTGTTGGCTGCCGAACGCTTTCAGAACAATGTTCTGGACATGTTTTACGGCCCAGTTGACGGGGAAAACCTCCCTAACCTGCAAGGATCTATTTTTGGCAGGCCAGAACAGATTTTGGAGAATAGCTACATGTATGGAAAATAGACGCTCCAAACGGAGAGAACAGAGATATTTTTGTTTTTGCTGCAATAAACGAAAATGGGTTCGTCAATGTCTTGAGAAATGAAATGGAGTCGCTGGGTATGATAAAGTTAGTATTTTTCAGTTACAGTGAAATTATAAAAAAAGAATGAAGAATTGGAGATGACCGCATTTGATCATTACATTAAAAAACGAGGCACGCGTTTTTCAAAACGAAAACCAAAACGAAATCGGGAAAAACGTGATGGACTTCATGAACGAAGTCAACAACAAAATTGAGACCTACATCGAAAATGGGTCGGAGCAGGAGCCGATTACTTGGAGCATCCATGTGTGCTGTACCCTTGAGTCAACCCATTCCCGTAAAGAATTATTTTTAGAACAGGCTTTCCTGCGAAATTAATGTGTTTTCGAGGACGTCTGCATATTCCGTAGTGAGAAAAAAAGGCGACGAAACAGGGAAATTGGCCAACAAGTTTACTCCTTGTTCCATCACCGTGGCTCCTGCCTCCGTTCCTTCCCTTACAACCGAGGGAAGCTGGTTTCGCGTTAATATGAGTAATATGTTATCTGGCATACAACGATTAATATATTTGGTTGCAACGCACGAGGTCGTTTTTGCTGTTCTAGCATACTAGCAAATCGAAGGCAATCTTGTGCTTTTGTAAGTAGTAACTGTCATGTCTTCTGTGTCTTACCAAAGGATTTTCTTTAAAGAAGCAAAACGTCGAAGTTAAGAAAGGTATCGGTTTATGTTGTCCGGATTTCATTCATTTTGATAGTGCTATAAGTTATTATTTAGTTGCCACAAGACAAGAAAGATGAACACAGAATTCCGGAAGCTGGCCAAAAGCGAATTCGAGAAGAACTTCTACAAACTCATGAACAACTCCGTGTTCGGGAAAACGATGAAGAACATGCAGGATCGCGTTAACATCAAAATAGTTCGCAGTGATGAAAGGGAAAAGATTCGCAAGCTGATTGCGAGTCCTCTGTTTGCCGGTTGCACACTGCTTTCTAACGATCTTGCTGGTTTCAAAATACACAAGGAGTGTGCGAAATTGGACAAGCCTGTTTATGCCGCGATGACGATTCTCGACAACAGAAAAATACTGATGTGCGATTTTTGCTACAACGAGCTCAAAAGCCAGTACAGTTACAAGGGTGAGCTTCTCTATACTGACACAGACAGCCTCTTGCTGGAGATTGAAATCGACGATTTCTAAAAGGACAAGAAGAGCAAAAAGGAACTGTATGACACAAGTGATCACCCCAAAGACCACTCAGTTTACAGCAGCCCAAACAAAAAGAACTTGGGCAATATGACATACGAGATGGCTGGGATGCAAATCACCGAGTGTGTTTGCGTTCGGCCAAAATTGTACTCAATTCTGACAGAGACAAAAACATCAAAAAATCAAAAGACACAAAAAAGTGGGTTGTGGAGGAAGAAATAAGGCACGTGCATTACAAAGAACCGCTGCTCGGCAAAAAACATCTTACCGCATGAAATGAACATGCTCCGCAACGAAGGGCATGAGATTTATTCGGTGCGGGTGAACAAAATCTCACTCAGCCCTTTGATTCAAAGCGATACGTCGCAGAAAACGCATTGACACATTTGCAGATGGATACCGATTGACAGCCGCAGAGCGTTATTATTATCTTATGGATTTGCTGGAGGCAGAACAGAGGTAGGGGTTACAACCAACAACTCCTCACGTAAAAAGCCCCGTTTGGACCCATCCTGTAAATAAAACAATACAGATTCATCTGGTTTGGTGACAGATTTTTCATACTTCGCCGTTCAGGGCGGAGATGACAGCAGGAAGCCGAACTAACCATTCGGAAGATACTGGTGGCCGAACATGCGCTCAGCAAGGTTGCGGTTAAATTTTTCCGCAGTCGCCTGGTCTGTGATTGTTGTTTTGTGTGACAGCGCCGATGGACTCGCGTCCCGGGTACGCTTGCAAAAGCTGTGACCATTTCAAAGGCCTGCGTTTGTAAATGTTCTAAAAAGCGCTCGCTACTTTAGCAGAGTCTTTCGAGGTCAATGGTTCAGCGTCTTTGAAAAGGCTGGCCACATCGACGACGGTCAAAGCGTATTTGTATATTTTTCGGCCTCGACCACGCCCCACAGTTTCGAGTGGAAGATAAAAAAGGTGTGCCTGGCGTTTGGCGTAGACACATCGTTGGGGCGAGGAATGTGTTTTTGGAGCAGGAAGATATATTTGCCAAAGGGCTTGGCGTATCAGTCATTTTTTCGCATCATTTTCGCGAACTTTATGATGGCGGCGATGCCTTTCCAGTAGCCTTGAGGGCTGTAGTAAATTTTTGAAAGTTTCTCGTTCATCCCATACTAATTTACAGTTCGAACTTTTGATTCTTTGTTACGAACCGAAAACTCCAGCTGGCCAACAACAGCCAAATTCGCAAAAAGCGCGATGAGCGTCACAAAAACAGCAAGGAAAAGAGCGTTGTCACGCACCAGTTGCGCATTTTCATGCACAAAGCTTACCCTTCCCTGGCAAAAGAAACAATGTCTTGAGGCTTAATCGAGACAATCACAGCCGCAAGGGCGGTTATCCAGCAGACCTTAAGCACTGTGAAGATATCCAGAGTCAGAGGATCGTTCATTTCTATATTGAACATATGTAAAAAATGGAAATGGGGAGTCAGTGGGACACGCTGCCACCGAAAATACAAGAAAAAATCTTGGTTTACAAAAAAGTGGCGGAAACAATAGAAAGAAGTCATCGATGGCCTGAAAGGCGGGAAACTTTCTGGTTTTCCGTGTGTAATTTTGCCAGAAGCATGGCAAAGCGCACGTTTTGCTCATCTCATTGTGCAATTCCAAATGGAAATATTTCTCGCCTAGCTGGAATACGAGGACACAGGTTTTTCACCGACAACGATTGAGAGGGTGAATTCAAAAAAGAATAGGATGAAATTGAAGGTAACTTTAATAAATGCAAGCTAGTTGCACAAAAATTTAAAGAAATGGACCACGGGGGGGGGGGGGGGGGGGGGGTTAATGAACAAATTCTTTATGAGGATTTCCTTGACGGTAATTATTTATAAAAATCGAAAGGCAGTATCTGAGCGCAAGAGCGCCGGTGCCAACAAAAATTAACTCGCCTTGTCTTTGCAGAGCGCTGGGCTCATCGTCGTGCACCCGGTTGTAGAGTTTGAAGGCTTAGTCGGTGTTCGTTAAGTTTTGTTCGGTCAGTTCTTTGTTTCCGCCCTGCCATCCGATCCAGTCTAGCAACTTTGTTTGTTCTTTTTCATATTTAGCATAAGAAGCCTGGTAAGCTTCTAGAGCTTTGTCAAGAGAGGAGTCTTTGATCCTCGAGATATTGTTTCAGATCACGATGGTTAACTTCACGTAGCTCATTGCATTGCTGCTGCGGTCGGCAGTGAAGTTTTCATTGATTTTTGTCAGCCGATGCCGGCGGCCAGGCCGGTAAGAGTTGCAGCGTCGAGAACAGTTTTGACGAGCTTGTTGTCGGATATGGTTGTATATATTTGTGTGAAAAATTATTCCTCCTCCTCCACCTCCTCCTCCTCCTCCTCCTCACATGCCAGGGGCCTGTATGCGTTCGGCCGAAAGGGGCTGCTGTTCATTTTTTTTGTCAACGCGAGGTGGTCGAAACATCTCTTCGATGGCGCCCAACGTAAAAATTGTTCATTGATTAAGAATAAGATATTATTATAAAAGCTCCATAGGCCATAAAGCGTTGGGGTCCCGAGAACAGCTTTTTCAATCATGCTTTTGAGCATGGTTGTATATATTATGTAAAAGAATTTCAATCCACGGAGCGAAGATTGCGACGTGGCTTTTGCTAAGGCTCAGGTGCCCCACTTTCGCTGGGAGCCGGGTTTCGCCTTTCGCTGATAATACACGCCCAGAGCGGAGATAGACGGGCCTTCTATTCCAAGAAGCAAATATTCGTTGGCTCCGCCGCTGCCGCTCCTCTTTTTGCTCAGAGGGAGCTTCTGATGTTTTCTGTTTTTTTTTGGCCTCACGTGCCACGCCGGTACGCTCAGCTAACTTTTTTCCAGTCGCAACTCTCCCAGGGTTTTTTCGAAGTTTGTTTTGAGGACTTTTGGCAAAACTTGCTGTGGAGCTTCATCAGGCGCCTCCGCAGGTGCATCAGATTTCTCAGCCATGTTGTATATGATAAGATGAAAGTTTTTGCAGTCTATTTGCAGGTTCTTGGTCAGCTTCATTGCAAGGTTCTTGGACAGGCTCCTTTGTAGATTCCTTTTCAGGTTCTTTCTTAAAATCGTCGTGCTTGGATGTGATCAGAGCAGCGTTGGCACCCGCCAGCAGACGGTCGCAGCGAAGTACCATATCTCCTTTTGCAGAGCTTCCACGTCGTCCACTTTGACGACCATACCGATCACCTTGCTGGTCGTTAGATGCTGAGACTGAATAATAAATGGGGCGAAATGATTTACGGGTGCAGCAAATGACAGTGGTTCTACTTGGCATGAAAGTCAAGTGTTTTCGCAATTTGGCACTGGAGAAGCCAGCTAAGTGGAGTCAATTGGTACGTGAGACGTACAATGTGGCACTGAGGCCTCTTCTGGTAACAGACCCATCCGTTACTATCCAGAGGGTGTCTGAGGGGCGAGGGATAACTATGCCTTTGTGGTTAGATAAGAAATCCTGCACGGACTTAAATCTCTCTGTACACTGAAGACCAGTGAGGGCGCACTCAAGGGGATCAATGATGTTTGAGCAGTTGAGAAGCACACGACTGAGGACCGTTGGAAGAGGAGGACACGATACCAAGGCGGCGATACGATGCGAGTTAGCTGATAACCTGCCTTGGGACCGTATCCAGCCTAGGATTGAGGTGGTCTTGTGACAAATGACAGTCTTTTGGGAGATAAGTGAAAGGTTACAACGATAAAGGGCCCGGAGTACGCGTCGTCAGTTGTTCAGGACAGCTGCAGGGGTATCGCCACCACAGTAGAGCGCATCTGCAAGTTTAACCAGGAACCCTTCCTCAATAAAGTCACCGAGAACGCAACACATCATTTCTTCAAGAACAGTTTCGGACCCAGGCATTCCCATAGCTGATCATATGTAGACGCGAATTCTTCGGAAGGGTGTGGCTACACCGTAGTACTTCAGAGAAGACTTAGAGAGGGGGATCTGGTAGAAGCACGGGTGAGATCTGTTTTGGTCATGTAACGCCAGGTGACGATGGTGCGTAGGGTGGTGTCCACATCAAGCTTAAGCGATGGCTGAGGTTTATTGTATCGTGCGACATCAGCGTTAGCTGTTGCGAGTCTGTGACAAAGAACGAAAGGTTGATGTACTCAAAGGTTATGATTCGAGATCAAAAATCCAACAAACACATCGCAGACGGATATAAAAAGCTATTTCGTGCCTTTAAACGCGAGGCCGTTCAATTTTTTGTGGCAAAAAACCTTGACGTAAGTCACTTAACGCTGGAAGCCCTTCCTGCCGTTCAAACGTGAACTGCAAACTGCAAAAGCGACCGCAAGACCGTGGTCACGGGACTTTTTGTGGTTTGCGGTTTGCGGTTTTCCACGAGAAACCTGATGCTTAAGGTTTCTAATGTTGAAGAAACAGGAACGTCAAAACTAAGGAAGTCTAACAGCTTTAATAACAAAAAATCGTTCGCTCAACAAGATGGACGCGATGCGAACACACATACAATAGTAACACAATACCGCAGGCACTGCCAGCTGGCGCTGGAGGAAGCAAAAAGGTTTCCTTCTGCAGAGAGTTCTTTATGAGAAAAGAAGACAATATATTCTCCTTCAGCCAGAAATGTGCAAAGAAAGCAAAACGCCTTTTCCCGAATTATTAAATGCGCCATGTTTGCGGTGTGAAAATGCGAATTGCCCCTTGTGAAGTTGAAATGTTTTGTCCAAAATGCGGCTTGATCAAAGAAAATGTATTTTTTTTTACAAGCACTAATGGGAGATACAGAGAAAAGCGAAAAAAAACAAACAAACAAAAAAATTATTACTTGCTCATAAGGGTCAAATATTTTTTTACAACGCAAAGGTCTTGGTCTTGATATTTTATTGATTGAGGAGGTTGTTGTGGTTTACCACGATGTAAATGAATTTGCCGATTCGGACGAAAATTATTGATTAAGTGACCTCTGGTGAAACATCGGAAAGTGATTCTATTTGGCAATCGTTTCTAAAACGGCACAATTGGCTTGTTCAAGCGCAGTTTTTTTTCAGATACGCAAATGTCAAAAGGGAAAGTCCCGGGGATGATGTAAGCCAAAATATCCTTGCGGAACAACATATTTACGATGTGTCGGGGTATTCCCGATTACGAAATAATTTGTATGGTTATGTTTGATGTTTAGCTTAACTTTTTAAAGTTAAGAGTTCAGGAATGAAAGCCTTTAGGAATAAAACAATTAATTGGAAACATTCAAAAATAAGAAAAGAAAAAAAAAGGTCGCTGATGATGAAATCCTATTTTTGTTCTCTTGTAAAGCCAAACAATAATTTACATTTTGGAGCAACCCTGCTTTCCGATGCGAGCCGATTTCAAGTTTTTCACTAGAAAGCTTTTGCTCAAACATTTTTTCGGGTCGCATTGGAATTTCAGGGTCGCTTAGGAAAGTCACACACTTCTTTGTTTTGTGACTGCCGTTGAGCTGCGCCGGTGTTCGCTGTGGACCGCCGGCCCGACCGAAATTTTTTAACGAATGCGCTTTTGTTAGCGTTTTCTCATCCTTTCTTGAATATCTTTTTTGAGACGTGCAGCCCTTCTCACCATTTCTTCCATTTGAGTTTTTAAAGGGGACAGTTTTTCTTTTTCCTCCTCTGTTAACGAAGAGACTACCTCTTCCCCTTCACTCTCCTCCGCAGTTTAGCTCTGTGCCAACATGTCAAACAACCCCACCCCCACATCACCAATCAGTTCCAACTCTTCCATGTCATCGAGCATATCATAAAGCGTTTTTCACTGACTCTTCTTTTCCAATCACATTCTTTCCCATCATTTCATAAAAAAAGTGAATAAGAAGACCTCATTTTTCTTTTTCGAGTATTGGTTTATACAAGTTATTTTCAACTGAAGCCTGTAGAAATGGTCCCACATCCTCCTGAAAGTTCTTTGCGAGCTCATTCGAGGGTTGGTTTGAGATAGACATTATATCTGTGCAAATTGTATATCTGTAACAGGGTTATTTCTTTTCTCTGGAGGCGTCTGTTGGAACAGTATGTGTTTTAGAGCCGGTTTCCGTTGGATGTGCTTGAAATACAATGTTTCTACTTCTGCCACGAATGGCCGACAGTTGGATGTGCACTTCAAACACAAGGTTTCGATCCGGTTTCCGGGTGCGAACAACGCAGCGTCACACGTAGAGTCAACGCAAAGTCACGCACGCAGTCAACGCCCACGTGCAGTCACCGCACAGTCAACTTGGTGTTACACTCGGTCAACGTGCTGTTACACACAAACAATGTGCTGTTTCACGTAGGGCCTGTTTACAAGGAGAGAGGTTTACCCTTGTGTTAGGGTTACCCTAGCAAGCGGGTAAAGTTAGCTCTGGTTTACAAGCAAATTTCACAGGTAGGGTTACCCCATCACCCGGGTCAACTTTTCCAGCTTTATTGATGTGTTTCGTCATGCGTGACATTCTTTGTAACGTCCAAGATTTGAAATAAAACTTGAAGTTCTCTATTGAAAACTGGTTAAATTCACGAAAAAATGGGAAAATATTATCATCGTATACAGAAAATACCTTATATTGTTCAGACGATTATATTTTAGCTCAAAAATTTGATAATTCCTTTCCAATAGTCTACTGGTCACGGTCATGATTACTGGTCACGCATGACGGAGGAACGTTGTCCCGGGTAGGCGAGTTATCCCTAACAGAGCGTTTACAAGGCAGGTGGGGTACCCCCCCCCCCCCTTCTTGTAAATAGGGCCTACGTGTAGTAGGGGAGGTGGGGGTTCTATGGCACTGAGGCCACAGGGAGTAGTCCTCCCCAGCACCGAGGAAAATTTGGGTCGAGGCGCTGGGGAGGACTACTCCCCGAGGTCGAGGTGTCACGTAATCCCCCTCCCCCTCCCCTACTACTGCTGTATAGCTTTGTCATAGAATTTGTAGGCCTGCAGTTTATTTATGAGCAACTAATTTGTGGATTTCATGTCATCGTTATTCTGTTGGTATGGAAGTGGAGATGTCAATAAAACAATCTGAAAAATTAAGTTCAATGTTAGAAACGTTTCATTTTGTGACTTCTCCACACATGCACTACAGCCAGAAATATGGAGTGTCAAACTCGAACCGGTGAGACCTTGAAAAATCGGCTTCTTAAAGACATAAAGTATTTTGCAAAACCCTGGGGGAATTCTCATTGAGATTTGAAAAAATAAGGCGTAAGATTGGTCTGAAACGTTAACAAGATACAAAATTTGACAAGCGCTTTAAAGATTGGAAACATTGTGAGCAAGTTGATGTGTCTTAGCGTTTGTTTCTTGTATGCTTTTTGGTTAACAGAGGGTGATGTGTGTGTATAATATAACAAGTATTGCATAATTTGGTTTCGCGTGACATTGAGAACTACAAACCCCATATTTTATAGTTCGTGCTATCATGCTAAACCTCATCCAACAATTTGATATCTTAACATCTTAACCTCATCCAGTTATTTTATATCTTACTGGAGGTAATGGCAGATCTTAGGCTATGTTCATACTATACCGGTAGGGTATGAACCCCTATCCGATATGTGACCCTCCAATTTTGAGATCGGGGCGATGCTGCGTCTCTTCGTTACAGCGGTGCCGAAAATTGCCGCTTTTACGTGTAAAGAGAAGCCCTATGCGGTATGGTTTTCATGCCGTGGCAAAAGCTATCCCGTATAGTGTGTAGTAAAAGCGTTGCAGTTAGGAAATCGAATAATAGTGCATTTATACGCGCGCACGCACATTGCATGGGAATATTAAAGACGCAACAATAAAAAATACGCACCAAACTTTGTTTCTCTCCGATCCCCAAATTGAACTTTCACGAAATTAGACTTACTGGAACCCACACGGCTTTGTTAGCGAAAGCAAGGAGAGTTGATATCAGCGAATTTCGGGTTAAAAATTATGCCATTTTGAGACTTCGACCACGAAAACCGCTGTTCTACAATTCATGCAATTTTGTGCTCGCTATTTCCTTACCATCGCTTTTACTTAATAAGGGTAAAGGAGAAAAAAGAAAAAAAAAAGGAAAGAAAATAAATAAAGAGAGAAAGAAAGAAAGAGATAAATAAATAAGTAAGATCCAACACGAGCTGACAAGGGCGAAAGCGAAAATATGAAGAAAATTTCACCACCATTACCGCGCGTAAGGGAGGCCTATACTAAAAGCAAGGCAAATATGTGTCGAAACAGAAACTCCTGAAATTTTCCGCTAAGTTCAAAATTGCCTTCTTCTTGCTCGAACGCACTTATCGTTAATATTGTTCTATTTTAAAGTAATCTAGGTTACTACAATTTGGCTTAAACACAGCAGGCGTTAGAATATTTAAGTTTCCCCATGCATCTATCAGCAGTGATCATGACGCCAATCAAATTGGCTGACCAGAAATAGCTCATTGTAGGGCAGAATGGCTATCTTGAATGTTGCCCGTGGGCTGAACAAGGATAAGTATATATTCATTTCAAAGGTAACTGTTGCTCCCTAGGTACCGAATAAAAGCTGGTGACTACCACTTGGACAAGAAGGAAGGCTCAGAACAAAAAGTGTCCATAGAAAAGGTTTTTGTTCATCATGACTACAGGAAAGAAACATACGAGAGTGACATTGCCCTCGTCAAACTTAAACAACCCGTTGAACTTGGCGACTTTGTTCGAACTGTTTGTCTACCAAAAAGCGAGGAAGGAGACTTGGCGATTCCAACGAAATATGGTTTTGCATCTGGATGGGGTTCGACAAAACCTTCCGAAGGGGAGAGAAATTACGACCACTCGAAAGTTCTTAAATATTCCGCGTTCGAAATACAACAGGACAGATTGTGTTTAACCGCAACAAAGAAAATCGTTAAATTGAAAGTGACGTTTTGTGCAGGGGACGGAAAAGGAGGAAATGACACTTGTTTTGGCGACAGTGGAGGAGCCTTTGTTCGTAAAGTAAAGAGGGGAGATGGCCATCGGTGGGTTGCTACTGGCTTAATCAGCTGGGGGGAGGGGTGTGCTCAAGAGAATCACTATGGATACTACACTAGGGTGTACCCATTCATCGACTGGATTAATAATACTGTGCACGAAAACTGAAATCAGAGAACACAACAGGACGTATTCGTAGGCAACTATTTTAGTTTGATTAGTGAATTTTGCACCAAGTACTCAAATTAATTAATGCTGAGCTTGTCAGTGCTAATTTAATACAAAGATTAGTAAGGTAATAACCATCAAATGTGATTTTGCAGGGTATTTTTTTAAAGCTTATGACATTCTAGGGCCTTTAATTAAAAATGGAAATTCGATAACGTCTTTTCCTTGCCATTTCTTGCGACTATTTCTTGCTTTAAAAGTAAACTGATTGCAGCCCGAAATACCTTGCGCGATGGTAATTTACCCCTATCTCTGTTAACGAAAAAAGTTGCCCTTTAATCACATCATTACCAACTCTCGTTTCTTCAAATTCGGTTACTGTATCTGTCATGTATTAGGCATTCAGTTCTTTTTTTCCCAAGACCAATGGTGTATGCAGAAGTGTGAACAAGAGGATTCGCCATCCTCCCTCCCCTACCTTTGACACGTCTGTAATCATTGACTTCAAGGAGAATTTGCTGCCAAAGCATTTCCTCACCAGTTGTAGCGCTGCACATCGCACGAAAGCGCTCTTTCGAAGCTGTAAATTTTGGTCGACGAAAATGAATGTTGAGTGCACTTTTTAGAACACTTTACAGAGCATTTGGCACATACAAAAAAATCTAAATCTGGTAGTTAAAATCAGGCTATTTTATTGAATTCAGTGAATTCCGTCAGGGCTATAGGGATTCGCAGAATGGCCCCAAATTTGTTTCCTCCCTTTCCGGTTTTTACACTATAAAACGTTAACCGATCTTGGCGTCTTCAGTCCTTTAGGTTTGTGGGATATATGTTGTGCGTAAAGAACGGAAATGTAAGACAATGACCACGTGATCGAAATAACCATCGTCAATGGGGTTTTAAGAGAGTTTTGGATGTCCCCACGACAAACAGAACTCCTCTGGACCCTGTGACATTTCATACAAATTGTTTTTGTTTGCTTGAGGATGGTACTTGTAGTACTTTGTCAATTTGAAATCCTGTCTTGAGGTTGTTCAAATCATTTGTAAATTAAAGATGGTGAGAAGCATTTTTTTGACCAGTGAAACAAGTAGTGAATCTCTAAGAATGACACATGCACAGGCGACTGCACTTGCAAAAATTAACAGGTCGAACTTATATCTTTCTGGTTGCAAGTCCAGATGCCTTACCGCTGAGCTAGAAAACCCGTGAAGTTAGTTATAAGCCCATTAAACTATTGAGATTCGTGTGGCAAAGTTATCCTGTATCTATACTGCTAGTATAGGAAAATAGATACAATGATACAAATTGTGACTGGGAATGTTAAGCGAGATTAACATGATGATGTTTTCTCAGTCAGGGATACAGGTGACTCTGAAAAGGAAAAAAAAAAAACGATTCCAAACAGACATTACTATTTCCGATGATCGACCACTCGATCAGTGACCACTAAGCTGCAGTAGACCGGTGCGTGATTCATGGTTACCTGTTCTGCCGTTGCTCTCTCTATGACTAAAACTCGCCAGAATCGCGCCGAAAAGACAGAAATACTAATAACATACCATGAATAAGACAAGGAGGCAAGGTAAGGAGTTTTGATGTATTTTTATTTCCATTTTAGTGCCCTGTAAATAACGATCGCTAAAATCCCCATAGAAACCCTTATAACTTTTCTGTTACACAATAACACAGCAATCAATCAATCAATCAATCATTTATTTTAACACGTTACGTCAAAGAGCTAAAAAACTCGTTCAAAATACGAACGTGTATAAATAAAATCTATAATAATTACAGCTATATAATATTATTCAATTTTAAAAACAACTCAATAAATATATACATATAAAAAACTTGGTAATAAAAACATAAAATATAAAAAGCTAAAACCGACTAAAAAGCCTCAATTGTGCACTATAAGAGACGTTCTAAAAAGCTACAGTCGTGCAATTTACTTCTGAAGTCATTAGCATCACTTGAAAGACGCACTTGAGAAGGCAAACTGTTCCATAACTTAGTTAATGAATAAGTGAAAGAATTCTTCTTAAATTTAAGATTGAAGTTAGGTAATTCCAAATTCAAGCCCTCGACTCTTAGCCTATACGGTGTATGCCTGTATTTAAAAAGGCTTCCAATATAAGTAGGTCCCGTACCATTTAAGCATTTAAAAAGAAGTATTAACGCCTGGTGTAAGCGCCTACAATATAAGGATTTCATGCTAGCCGTAGTGAGCAGCTCGCCGTATGACATTGACTTGTTGTGCGCGATCAATGTTCTCAAAATATAACAGTTGCCATCTTCGAGACGGTTGCGTTGACCCGTACCTATGCCTACAAACAAAGAACTGCAGTATTCGAGATGAGGTAATATAAATGCTTTATATAGAGGATATTACACGGTGGCGCGAAGATATGAATTTTATTTTCTCGTGGCAAAAACAATATTTTACTCACTCGCTGCGCTCGTTCGTAAAATATTGTTTTGCCACTCGAAAATAAAATTCATATCTTCAAGCCGCCGTGTAATGTTCTTTTTATTATATAGACAAAAAGACATTGATAAAATAATAGATTAGTAATTGTGATGACTCAAATTTACAGTACAGTAATATAAGACGTTGTTTAAAATAATTTTGAGAAATAACACTGAACGGAATAGGGCTCTACAATGACAAAATATAAGCAAAACTTTGAAAAAATGTGTAAGTAAAATTCAAAAGACCCAAGACGCCCACAAATTTCAGAGGGAAATTACCGAAATTACCTCATCGATAAACTCACGTGTGAGATTATGGAAAATAAACCACTCGGGTCCCGGATGCAGTTTTTATGAATTTTACGAGTGGTACATTTTCCAGTAAAACACTCGCGTCTATATAATAAAAAGTTTTATCATTGCCTCATGAAGAAGAAAATGCCTTATTCTTCTCAGTGCAGAGGCCTTCGCGTAGGCTTTCTTTAGTTAATCTGATATGTGTTCTTTATAGGATAGGTCCTTGTCTAGAGTAACTCCGAGAATCTTAATAGATCGGAGAAATTCTATTCTAGAATTATTAAGAAATAAAGAATAATGATAGGCACAGGGTCCGACAGATAATGCTTGAGTCTTAGTACTGTTCACCGTTAAATGGTTAGACTCAAGCCACGACGAAAGAGTCTGAAGGTCTTTGTTGAAGGAAAATTCTAGAATGGTGGGAGATACATCAGACAGGTAGGCAGTCGTGTCATCAGCGTACAGCCGCAATGAGACATTAGGAACACAGAAATTCAAGTCATTAATGAATATGTTGAACAGCAACGGCCCCAATAGTGAACCTTGAGGAACGCCAGATTTTACTGTTTTGAAGTTAGAGCATACGCCTTCTAATCTGACACATTGTTGACGACCTAGCAGGTGGGTGGACATCAGTTCCAAGGCATGTGGAGAAAAGCCATAGGCCTTCAACTTCGCGAGCAGAAGGCTGTGGTTTATGGCATCAAACGCTTTGCTCAAGTCCACAGCGACCGCCGCTACAGCTTTCTTGTTATCAATACTGTTCCTACAATCTTCCGTCATTATTAGCAATGCAGTGCAGCAAGAGTGAGTTTTCGTAAATCCAGATAAGTTTGAGGACAAAACGCTATGAAATGCATTCCAAGTTTCGTCGTAAATAACTTTGTCAAATACCTTCGATAGCGAAGTTAATATTGAGACAGGGCGGTAGTTTGCTTTGTCTGTGTCAATCCCCCGTTAAATAATAACATGACATAACACTTTATAAGCATTTCCATACAGCTATGTCCGAAGAAAAGCAAAAAGTCTTCAAGACAAGACCGCAAGGTAATGTGGGTTGTTTCAAATCCGTCTTTTGCTCGCAAACAATCACTCCACTAAACTCGTTGCTGATTCATTTGAACCATACTTATCATTTTAGTTTTAAAAAAAGCACAATAGCAAGGTAAAATTACGTTTCAGTCGGAAGTGCACTCTTGCTTATTCCCATCTTTGAAAGCAATTTTGTTCAGCTAATTAGCAAGGATAAATGACATTAAATTTTACATTTTATCAATTTGCATAACATAGTAACGAAGAGGGCCAAAAAAATATTATAAACAAATTTTTTTCCGAATAATGGTTCCTACTCAATAATCAATTAAAGCTCGCCAACGTCTACTTCAGGTAATATTTTGCACTACACCAGCATGTTTGCCACATCGCCTTTATTCCACCTCGTTCAATGTTTTAATCGATGGCGATTTCTCTGGAAATGAATTCTAAAGGACTAGTTTTGAGTTAAAAAAAAAAAAAAAAAAAGAAACGAAAATTGTGGTCTGCTGTTCACTTGCCCTATAAAACATGAGACATTTGAAGCCGTAGTCGGGAAACAACGGCCACGGACAAAAAAGTGTGATGCATGTGTAAATTAAGTTGTTGTTTTGTTAATTTAAACCTTTTGTTGTTCACAGTCTCGTTTGTCGCCATTGCATTAGCTTAAGCTCCCTCCTGTTTGAAGGCCCTCCAACCAACTCTGTTTTAAGAGTTGTCCAACGTTTAGTACTCTCATTTACAGAACCACGTTCCATACTGTTCTCAGGGACATACTTGAGTGGCCGCAAAACTCCTATGGGTCCTGAAGCAGGTCATTATTACTTTTCGGTCTTGGCTTTGAGGCTTTTTGCTTTTCTTCTGACAGCGTTTTTTGAAATAGCTGTATACAGAAATTGTATTGCTTTTAAACTATTACAATTATAAATTTAATTATATTTAAAATAACCAAGTAAACGGATAGTATTTTATTAAAAGTTATAACTAGAATTCACTATTTCTCATGCTTCTGTTTTAATGGAATAAAATTCTCTAAGTTGAAATGCTTCATAGACATTGTAGCCACTCGTGAGCTTGGGGTACCTATGCTGAATCAAAACAAAGTGTGTTTCCAGGCTTTCTACAAGAAATATGCGGGTAGAATTGACCAGAAACGAAAAAAAGACTTCTTCAATGTAAGTAATTCAACTTTATTAAACAAAAATTTAACCTTTATTTAGTCGAAACTCATGTTTCCTATAGCCCATGGTCTGAAGGAGGCTATTTGGTAACAGCTGTTTGGTGGACTTGAATGATAACTTCGCTAAGCTCTGCTCAGATGATTTGTACATCGAACCAACTCCTGTCACAATCAGCAGTGAGGTGGAGATCCTGGTTATTTCTGAACGGCAGGTCTGGAATTCACTTAGGGCACTCGAAAGAACTGCGGCTGGACCCGACCCGATTCCTTGCTGGGTTTGGAAGGAGCATGCATGGTTTGGAATCTCTCAATCTCCACTTAGTGTTTGCTATCACCGTGGAAGCGAGCGATTATCACCCCTCTTCCCAAAGCGGATGTTCCTCAGTATTAATATGACTCCTGTCATAGCGAGGGCTTTAGAGGAAATTGTCTACCACTGCCATGCCCGTGAGACTATTGCTGAAAGTCACCTCAGCACCTCGCAGTTCGTCTACAGAAAGGGAGGAAACTGTACTGATGCTTTCCTGTCAATTCAACATAGGATCAAAATTAGATAACCCGGCTGATTTTAAAGCAGTTCGCCTTTTCGGTATCGACTTCAGCAAAACTTTTGACTCTATGAAACATGAATAAATTAAAAAAGGTCCCACTGAATCCATATATTATCAACTGGTATTTGAACGTTTTAAAGGACAGAACGCAAAGGGTATGTTTCAACAACTTTGAGTGCGACTCACGGTTAACAAAGGTATAGTAGCGTTTAGCGGTCCTTACCTTTTTAACATCTTTCTCAGTGATATTAACATCCCTTTAGGTAATCATGACACGCTATTTAACTACGCTGATGATTCGACGATTATTGCTCCTGTATGGAAGGAGGGAGACTTCTCTAATCGCTTAGTGTCACAGTTTTTAGATTGGACAAAGACAAATTGAATTCCTTGCAATCCAAGAAAATGTAAAGAGTTGAAACTATCGCACGTATACTGCAGCCTTACAATGTCAGTGTTGCAAGTAAACCGATAACCGCTTTACGACGACTACTTATTACTAATGTCAGGGACAAGGACAAACCGGAGGACAGACAGGGAGCAGTATACAAGATCAAATGCTGCGACTGCCTGGCTACCTATCTTGGTGAAACCGGCGGAAACCTTAGCACGCAACTGACCGAGCACAAACGAGCGACGAGAAATGGCGACATCAACTTTATTGACGCCATTAAGACAGTACAGACGAGAAATGGAGACGTAAACTTTATTGACGCCATTAAGACAATACAGATACCGGATGGCCAGAAACTAGTGTCCTTTGACGTGAAATCGCTGTTCACCAGTATTCCACTTCAATTGGCTCTAGACTGTACTGAGAACGCTATTAAGAACTCTACTGTTGAGCTACCACTACCTATAGACGACATTATGGACCTAAAGTGAAGAATGATCATCGCAGTAAATTTTCCAATTTAAGTAATTGGAAAGAAGAAGCCTGAAAAAAAAAAAAAAAAAAAAATCAGGGCCAGTGAACTTAATAAACTGACCTCGCTCCCAATGTGTGGCTTCATAGCTCAGTTGGTAGAGCAACGCACCGGCAACGCAGAGGTCACGGGTTCAAATCCCGTTGAAGCCCTGATTTTTTTTTTTTTCAGGCTTCTTCTTTCCAATTGCTTAAATTGGAAAATTTACTGCGATGATCATTCTTCTCTTTCATCTACAACCACAGTTCAAAAATGAATTATTTTCATATACCTCGCATTATGGACCTACCCAACCACTGTCTGACTTCGACGTACTTTCAGTACAACGGCAAGCACTACAAACAGTTACACGGTACAGCTATGGGCTCTTCAGTTTCTGTTGTTGTAGCAGAAATTGTCATGCAAAACATCGAGGAACAAGCCCTAGCTACCTAAACGCGAACTGCACCTCTTTGGTTACGTTACGTTGACGACTCATTCACCGCCGTACACAAAGACGAAATCGACGATTTTCACGAACACCTTAACAGACAGAACGTGGACAAACAGTTCACCAAGGAGATCAGAAAAGATGGTAAGATACCTTTTCTAGACTGCTTGGTCACTCGCGACAACAACAAACTAAAAACGACTTTTTGCAGAAAACCGACACATACCGACCGATTACTAGACCAGTCTTCGTACAACCCGACCTCTCACAAGGCTACTACTATCCGGACTCTGACGAGACAAGCGCAACTAGTTTGCGACTCACCTGACAGCCTACAGGACGAGACTGATTCATATCTTAACAACGTTTTTAGTAAGAACAATTACAAAACGGACTTTGTTAGACGGAACACTCACGGTAACACTGATTCCAACACTCAGACCAACTCTGGCCCTCTTACGACAGCGACTATACCGTACATCAGAGGCACCTCTGAAACTATTGCACGTATCTTACAACCTTACAATATACGTGTTGCACACAAACCGATAACCACTTTACGGCGACTGCTTACTAATGTCAAGGACAAAGACAAACCGGAGGACAGACAGGGGAGCAGTATACAAGATCAAATACTGCGACTGCCAGCCTTCTTACATTGGTGAAACCGGCCGAAACCCAAGAACGCGACTGACCGAACACAAACGAGCGACGAGGTATGGTGACGTAAACAATCACATTGCTGAGCACCATTTAAAGACGAAACATAAAACTGACTGGGGCTCTGTGACATGTATAACGTATTCTACAGACTACTATCAACGTTTTATTTTAGAACGCTGGTTTACTAACTTAGAACAAACGTCACTAAATCGTAGCCAACAGTTACCAGCGCCGTACAAACGACTTATTGACGAGATCAAGCAAAACCACCTACGAGAGAACTACTGGAGAACTGACAATTTGACTAACAATGGACGACTGTTTAACTGTGACAATAGGCGGATCAGAACGCACCAATTACTGATTACGAGTCTTCATAGCCAATAAAATCACGGCTTAACTGACAGACGACCAATAACATCGCGACGTAATTGACCAATCAGATCAATAACCAGAGTATAATACCATCAACTGACGTGATACAACTCACTTCGACTCTGAAGATGAAAACCGCACAGATTGTCGGAACGTCAGTCACTGTCAACAACAACAGTCCTATTCAGGACTACGTTCACCCGGACGATCAAACTCAACCTGCTTTTGAAATCACATTACTGAGCACCATTTACAGACGAAACATCAAATCGACTGGGACTTTGCAATTGCGACATGCATTACGTATTCTACAGACTACTATCACAATTCACTTTAGAAAGCTGGTTTACTAACGTCCTCAGCGGCGAAGAGCGAGGAGAAACGGATGTTTTCGCAGGCTATATAGTGTTTAATTCGTACTTCACACATATCTGTAAATTATGAACATATTATATAAGTTGAATTATTATGATTATTTATTGTCATCATTATTATGATTATTTATTATTATTATTTTACGCTGTCGAAAGCATACAAATTACTAAATATTTATTGACAAGACAATCAAAATTTCTAAGTTTACAAGTAGCGAAGAAACTGATACAGAAAGATGAAGATTTTATTGATTAAATGCAATCCAAGAAGTGAACAAGGCAAGCCTGCAAAAATGATCGATGTAATGGGCAGTGTGTTTGAACAGCATTTGCCAGTATGTTGTAAAGTAATATACGGATTTAGCCAGAGCTAAAAGCGAAGCTCCCGTTTATGCGTATTAAATTTACCTCAGACAATGGACTTGTTTATGTATTTCAAAATTTACAAGGACTTGACTCAACCTTGACTCCCTTGTCGAAAGAGTTTAGTCTCCTCATGGTGCATATGTCATGGGCTCCTCCTTTACAAATCCTTGTAACTTTCGGCGGCCGTTGCAATCTCTGGGGTTGAGAGATACGGCTGCAAATTTATAGGTTACCTAATTGTAATATGCTCTTGCAGTTCCTGCTTACAAAATTTTCAAACAGCAAACTGTTTTCGTGTTTACAGAAAGTTAATCACGTGACCATCTATTGCCAAAGCCCTATTCATAATAACTTGTTATAATCACTGATACAAAACAGATGCAAACCCGTGGTTATTAATTGTAGTCACGGGTGTTTAGCGACCACTCGCATGTAAAACATGGAATGGAATGTCATTATTATATACGATCAGAAAATCCGAAAGTAGGAGTTACTATACAGAATGTACCGGAGAACAGTCATTATTATACAGCGGACTTTTGCCGTAACAAACTGGATTGCCAACATATTTGTTTATTGCCGGCGTCCAAACCCACATATCTAATGCTCCCCAAGGGCCTGTTTACATGGAGGTGGGGACCCCAGGTAGGTGAGGTAACCTGCTTAGGTGCGGTAAAAAAAAATAATCCTCCTTACAACCCCACAATCTGGGGGTGCACTTTTTCAAGATTATTGAATGGTCACTTAGCACGTAAACAAGAAAAATGCTGGCAAACCACTTGTTTTGGCGATAAATGCACTTCTACACTCACTTGTTGCTGTTGCTGCAACCTTCAGTGCAATGGCTTTATATTGTTAACTTTAATGATGATACAAAGTCACCGGCAAAGTGAATTTTGCGAGAATTTGATGTGTCACCAATCCGACCCCGGCCAGGCGGGTAACCCCACTTTGAAACGTTTACATGGCAAAATTTGACTCCGCCTGAGAGGGTCACCCGGTCTGGTAGACGGGGCTACCCGCCTTGGCGGGTCACAGCACCTATCATGTAAACGTGATCAAATTAAAATGAGAGATTATATGGTCAGGCGGGTTACCCCACCTGAGCGGGTTACCTCACCTACCTAGGGTCTCCCACCTCCATGTAAACAGGTCCTGAATGAAAACGTTATTACGCGTTTGAAGTCAGCATGTGTACTGAAAACAGAAACAAATGTTTGGAATGTATATTTGTATTTGTATTTATTTATTCGCCACACGATTACAATAATTACAAAGAAATGCCAAAAAAATGTAGCAAGAAATGGAGAGGGGGCCTAAAGGAAACTATAGAGCTTATGAAAATTAGGCCTCCTCAATTACAATTTTTCGAAGATGGCATAAAAATTACGGCGACGGATAAAAAATAATATCAGGGGGAAAATTAAACTAATCAATATTACTGAAGCTTTTTCGCAAGATATCTGTTGGAGTAGCTTGGATTATACTAATAATTATTACAAATAAATGCCTTAAGTGCTCTTTTAAAGGAAAAAGGTGAGGAAGCGTTGATGATGTTGGTGTTTAAGGTGTTGTAAAATTTAGGTCCTAGATAAAAAACGGAAAATTGTTTGATTCCAGTACGACAGAAAGGCAGACGAAATTTACACGAGTTTCTTATATTATACGAATGAATTTGACTTTGTAAAGCAAATTTACAATGAAATTTTAAAGGTAGAGTATGGTTTTGATAGGAGTAATAAGCCTAGTTGTATTAAGTATATATCATGAACTGAATTTTAGGATACCAAGATTTTGAAAGATTGGATCAGTATGTGCATCGAAAGTGGTGTTAGCTATAGTTCTGATCACCCGTTTCTGTAAAATCTCAAGACGAATAAGGTTAGTTCTGTAAGTGAAGGCCCAAACTAAGTTGCAGTAAAAAAAAGTATGGATAGACTAGAGAAAAATATAGTGTTCGTAAGGTTTTCCTAGATAAATAGAAACTGGAACTACGAATAATTCCTGTACACTTAGAAACTTTATTCGCGACATGTGAGATTTCAGATTTCCAATTTAAATTTTCATCCATGATTACTCCCAAGAAAACTGTTTCTTTTACTTGATCAATTTTTTGGCTATTAATTAAAAGTTGAATAGTTTGATTTGTACGCTTTTGGCATGGTTTAAATACAATGAATTTGGTTTTTTTCAAGTTTAATGAAAGACTGTTAGCTCTAAACCATAATGACAACTTATTTAGCTCAGCGTTCAGTATATTAGTCAGGCAGTCTTTATCCTTGTGAGACACAAAAACGTTTGTATCATCGGCAAATAATATCAGTTGTAATATTGTTGACGTGTTGATTATATCGTTGATGTTATATCGTTGATGTATATGCAAATTCTGCATAGATAAAAATTCACTTAGAGTGCTTAGGCCATACAGAGCTCAGCCTTCGCATTGTTTTTGGTGAATTGAGTGCAATCGTGCAAAGGAAAATCAAAGGTTCCACATGTTTGCACCAGCATGTAAATGGAATATAAATCGAAACTGTCGTACATCACACCAGTGGAAAAGTGTCTCTCGCTCTTTTAAATAACAGCGCTGGTATTTCCGCGAACCTTTTGGCTTAATGGTGTAAACTTCTGAACCGTCATCTGGTTAAATTTGAATCCAGACTACTCTCAGTATATGCAAATCCACCATCACCGACTGAGCTAAACAAAGAGGAAATGTTGCCTCAGTTGACCATTTGTGACTACTTGTAGTCAACTGGCGCCCTATTCTCTAATGCACAACAGCTTTTTTCATTTTTTTTTAACCCTCCCTTTTTTATCAGAGGCTAGGCTCACTGTAGCAGGGTGTATTCTGTGGCATGTCAGTTAGTCAGTCAGTCAAATTAAATTCAAATTCAAAAGTTTTAAGTGTTAGTTAGGGCCTGTTTACATGGAGATGGGGGACCCTAGGAAAGTGAGGTAACCCTCTTAGGTGGGGTAACCCACCTGTCCATATAATCTCTCATATGGTCACCCCACTTATCATGTAAACGTGATCAAATTAAAATGAGAGATTATATGGACAGGCGGGTTACCTCAGCTACCTGGGGTCTCCCGCCTCCACGTAAATAGGCCCTTAGTTTGAACAATTTAAAGTTTAAATTGGTAACGATTAGCAGCAAAGTAGAAGTTGTACAAAAGCAACCGTTATGACGTCCTGTGACTACGTCGCTTATACCGAATAAAAGTAGCATTTCATGAACACCGGGGAATCGGAGCTTGATGAGTAAACTAGCCACGAAGTATGAGATTCAGTACTGTCATTGGTTTACTTATTCAGTTCCGCAATACGGTAATTTATAACAACTGTTTATGAAATACAACTTAGGTACTATTTTGAGTGTCAAAGGATGATATCTTTTTCTATTACATTAGGTTGACTTGTGATCTCAATGCCACAGTCTGTATAAAACATATTACGCTTGGCAGGAAAACGCAGCATTCGGTTATATTTGTTTGAAGTTTAGAGCAAATTTACAATTCAAAGCATACATGGAATTAAGAATTAATAACATATAGAAATTTTAGAGTAGAAAGCATAAATCGGGCATGGCTGACCCCCATTTCAGCCATAAAAGGAAGAAAAAGTTCCGATTTCGAGCAATTTAGGTGATTCTTTTGAGTTGGTAGTTCTTCTAGTAGTACGTTTCAGATTTTTAGAAACATCTGACTGTAAATGAACACACAGTATCGCTTTTATTCTTTGTACGTACGACTATTTTCCATTACAAAAATTATTTTCCAAAAGAATAGTTGACAGACATCCAACAACCGTCATTTACATTTGCTTTTGTAAAATATTTTATGAATTAAAGCACATTGAAACGAATTTCGATGCATTACCTTTCGGTAGTTCTCTTCGCTGGTACCCATGAAATTCACTCTCCAGTTTTATTTGATTCGGTACCGCGACCATTAAAGCTATTGGAAATGTGAGGGCGCCTGGAGTCTATTCTTTCTTCTATTTCAAAGAAAGCTCATGAAATTTCATCATATTGTCCTTTTCCTGATTGTATATGAAACAGCTGTGAAATCTGTCCGCGAGTACTTCATGAACTGTGTACAATCCTCAGTAAGTATGATAAAAGCGTCCTTTCGTCAGTTCCTACATGCTGTGGATACCTGGACGCTAAGGCAGCGTTGACATGAATTGGCTCAGAGGCGAAGAATGCAACCCACGCACAGTTAATGACGGTGAAGGTGAAAATATTCGCACTGAGCTGTACATTTTCTCAGGTCATGTTGGGATTGAAGGCCGAAAACACCTTCCATATCAGATGCACGGTTGATTTCCACTGTCGCGTAATTTTTACGTGCGTACGCACGTAACATTATTTAAAACGGCAAAGTTAACCTAGCCTGCGAAAACATCCGTTTCTCCTCGCTCTTCACCGATGGGGGCGTTTCGCGAAACGTCCCCGGCGGCGAAGAGCGAGGAGAAACGGATGTTTTCGCAGGCTAAGGGCCTGTTTACATGGAAGTGGGGGACCCCAGGTAGATGAGGTAACCCGCTTAGGTGGGGTAAAAACATAACCCTCCTTTACATGTAATCTTACAACCCCGCAACCCCGGGGTGCACATTTTCAAGATTATTGAATGGTCGCTAAGCACGTAAACAAGAAAAATGCTGGCAAAACTCGTGTTTTGACGATTAATGCTCTTCTACACTCGCGTGCTGCTCTTGCTGCAACCTTCAATGCTGTGGCTTTCTATTGCTACCTTTAATAGTGATGGAAGCCACCGCCAAAATGAATTTTGCTCGAATTTGATGTATTCTGAATCCGACCCCGGCTAGGCGGGTTACCCCACCTTGAAACGTTTACATGGCAAAATTTGACCCCGGCTGAGAGGGTTACCCGGTCTGGCAGACCGGGCTACACGCCTAGGCGGGTCACCCCACCTATCATGTAAACGTGATCTAAGTAAAATGAGAGATTAAATGGACAGGCGGGTTACCCCACCTCAGCGGGTTACATCACCTACCTGGGGTCCCCCACCTCCATGTAAACAGGCCCTAAAGTTACACCTTGCGCAACTCTCACGTTTACGCGTGGCCTTTCATACATTGCCTCTATTTCATTTACTCGCGTAAATTTTATGTGCGATCGCACGGAAAAATTACGCGACAGTGAAAATCAAGCCTCAAGATCACGTATTTGAGCCTGTGCTACTGCATGTCAGCAGATGGGATCGATACTGTTTATTAAGTGCTTTCATCCAAAACTTGAGAACTATCTCATCTTCTGGTTTTGCGCCGAGAATTTGAAGGAGTCTGTGTAGAAAGGAGTAAAAAAGTTAATAAAAACAAAATACAGACAAATTGCGATACACAAGTCAACGCCGTGAAATTAGGCTAAATACAAACGTTACTTTCAGGCAGTAAATACTAGTTATGCTGCTTAAAATAGTGTTATCCTCCGCTCATAATATCAAAGTAGCAGGTAATAGATTTAAGTCATTTCTCGTTATCATACACAAATGTTCTTAAAGGATACATCGTTGTAGCTCGAAAGAAAACTCCTAAGGATGCTGACAGTTTCGATGACTGATAGCCATTTTTATCAAACCTAAAAACGTCAAGTTCAAAAGATGGATCGAGGAAAGAATACATATTAGAACGAACATTCCTACCATGGACAGGGATGAGGGAGTATACCAGTTATCTCTTATAAGGAGCCAAGTGATTTCCACCCCCAACCAGCGGGAGGGGTCCGGTAGGCTTGACACAGTGACTCGTGGCGCGCGTGTTCGTCGTAAATTTAAAACACCTTCAGAAGCCTATTTAGGGCTACTGGCACCTGTGACGTTTTTAGTTTTGATACAGATGGCTGTCATTCATCGAAACTGTCAGCATCATTTTCTTCAAGAAAAATTGAATAGATATTTGAACTTACTAGCCTAACAAATTTCTTCAAGAGGTCATGCAAAGCTAAAACTCAAGGATACCTTGGATACTAAACTTCAAGAAAAAGTAAAAAAAGGCTTGCTCGCTGTTTTGGTTTTGCAAAACAAAAACAAAAAAATATGTGGTCGGACTCAATCAAGGACGCAGTATTTTGCGTCTGCACAATGATAGCGTTTGGTATTACCGTATTTTCTCGATTTAACGCCGGGCCCCGAAAAAACGCCAGGTCTTGGAGGGGAAGTTGTAGATACATCCCTCGAGACGTTATTTATGGTACAGTAAACTAAAAGTATAAAGGCAGGATACACGGCTGTCAAGAAAGAGCCATAAAAACTGCAAATTCAAACAGACACCGGTCCACACGGCCAAGTTTGAATTAAACGCTGGGGACGTTTAACTGAGAAACACTACTTTGTCAGGACGTCAAATCCGAAGAAGGTGAAGATATCGTCGGATATGGGCTCATTTTAGGCCAGATATTGTCCTTTTATCGATAGGTTTTTGCACATTATAGAGAGCCCTCATTATTTCCTGAGTTTAGCTACCGTCTCTGCCTTTGAAACTTGCGTTTTGCGACTTAATGTTATCCAACCTACCGATCACCATATTCACCGCCCGTCAAAAAACGTTTAGGTAGCTAGCCTGCGTAGCAAGCGTTTCCGTTTAATTTCGGAACAAAAAAAGACCGAGGAACGGGATTTTCGGTTTTGACCGCGCGAGAAATGAAACGAGAGCCAAAAACTCATTTTTCGCGTGGCCTTTGACTCTCGTTCCTCGTTCTTTGCTCCTAAACCGCACGGAAACGCTTGCTATGCAGGCTATCAGGTAGCAAACGAAGAATGGAATCTCAGTACATTAGGTGTTTACAGGAAGATAAAGCTTACTTTTCTTTTTCCTCGCGCGTAGTTTGTCCTGATCGTCGCGCAAACTTGAAAATGACTTTCACTTTACTGTAAACAAAAATAAGGTACAAAGTTAGAAAGGTGAGGTAAATACTCCCTGCTGTTAAACATGAGAAATAATTCTTAATTCGGAACCTTTTCTTTTTAGAATCGATGCCTCTGAACTCGTAATTCTAAGTAAACGGTAAAATAAAGAGCTAAAGAAAATCATATAAACCTTCACTGAATAAACATTCACATGCCTGGCTTAGCGTGAAGCTTATAAGAAAGCACCCGACCCAGGCCGACCACTATTTTACCAGGATTCTAGGCAGGAGCTAGTCTTTTTTTTGTTGTAGCAGGATCTTTAATGCACTCACATTTCTCTGTCCATCACCACTGACTGAGAGCCTGGACTATGACTATTGAGAGTCTTATGTTTTTCACATAGACTCTTGACTTTTTCTATTCTTCAACAGCTGACCAGAAGTAGTCACACTGATATCTTTTAACACTACTGGCCTCTGTGTCACAGCTATCCTAGCAATTGTGTTCAAACATGCTACACTGTAGTGTCATTAATATCTTACTCCATCCACTCCTCCTTAAGACAAATCAACAGCTGATCAAACACTGCATCGGACAGGTTTTCATTTTCAAGAGCTTCCTCTACTTTCTGCAGAATGGAAGGATCTGAAGGAGGGAAGAGGGACAACAAATTACTAACATGACCCAGATCAGTTCGCTTATTGACTATCTTTTGCTACGAAACAAAACGTTATGCAAAGAATGACATGTATCACGTTAAAAAGCCAATCTGGAATATTCTTTATCTCTAAGACAATGATTGCTAATAGAATATACGTTCAAATAAAACCCAACTTACCCATGGTATTCTCCTTTCCACAAACAACAAATCCGTAACCTTGAAATTCATCCATTTCACCCCTTTTAACAATAACAAACAAGAAATTATATTATCTTACAATCGCCTATAGTTAAACTTATCCAATCTATCAAGATCGATTATACACCAACATAGACTGTTAAGAATACAAACGAAGCTCTCCTTGCGACCACCTTTGTGAAACCCCGTTTAAACTTTGACTTACGTGTAAACTTTTGGGATTACCCAACTGGACTTTTACTTTGTTTTAAAGCTCTCGTAAGCGACCACTCAACTCATTCTTGCACTAATATTTAGGTTTGGGGCTATTTTCTTCTAAAAAATTGGATATAAAGTTTAGCTATTTCTACATCAGATATAATGACACTCATTTTCATTTTTTTTTGAATTCTTAATGAGTTTCTGAGGCTCTCGTAAGCCACCGCCCTCTTATGTTTTACCATGCGGTCGCTTACGAGAGCTCATTCACGTAAGCGACCAGCTCTAGTTCCGACCACTTTTTCGACTTTCCGAGGTACAGCTGTAATCGCTTGCGAGAGCTTTAACTGTACTTGAGCAGGATATCTTAAAGATTAATTCACATACATTACATGGATTCCAATCACTCACTACATTGCACAGTCTCCGAAGAATGATATAGACCCGTGCCTTAGACTAATTCAGTTTCAGTTCGCACTTGTGACAAAATCATTGGGCAGAGAAAACAGAGAAATCAATCACGTGACTCTGCTTAGTTGTAGCGCATAGCAGATTTTGAGACAAACTGGTAAAAAATTACACCACGGTGCTTTCAGAACGAGGTTCTTAATCAGCTCACGAAATAATAGATGGCCGGGAGATCCAAACGCTGTCCCTATCCCTAAAAACAATAGCAAGAGAGTTCTTAAAGGCCGATGAAAGGTGAATTTTCGGAGATGTTCTCAGCCCAAGCATTAAAAAGAGCTTGAAAAAGTCATGTTCTTAGTAGGTGACAGATAACGAGAACTCCTCCATACCTTTGTTCTTGTTGATTCATAGCTTCGACAGAAGCATCGGGCTGACAGGAAAAAATAAGAGGAAAGAAAAAGAGGAAAAAAAAGAGCAGATGATTACTAGTAACGTCTCTATACTACCGCTTAAAAACAAATGTTGGCTACAACTCCCACCTGTATTCATCCCCTTTACATGTAAAGTTCCTACTAAAAGTTTAAATTTTACACAGAAACTGTGAGTAGCTTAGTTCTCTAACTGTTACTGTAATAACCTTCCATCCAGAAGAAAACCCTCGGTCTTTATTTGCTATACTAAGTTTCTTTAAAGACTGTAGCCACAGTACCTAAAGAACGCCATCAAGCTTAAATGAAGTTAAATAAATGCTTGCAATATACTTACTTGTCCTTGTGGTGAAACAATATCAACAAGAACAAAGAGGTCAGACGAAAGAATATGAGATGGAATCTCAACCGCTGGAGCAAGACCAAGAAAATTACACGCATATGAATCCTGAAAAGAGAAATTCACAAAAACAGCTGTCATATTAGATTTGTAACGACTAAGGTAAAGAGCCTACGCAATATTCATTGATAACACGCACACATATAGCAGATACGTTGATACCTCTACATTCAACTTGTTATTTACTTGTGATAATAAGCCATTTTCACAAAAAGTTCACGACAAAAAACAAACAAACAAAAGCGGTAACAAAACAAAAAGCTCCAAACACTATTTTAATTTAAAGAAATTTAACTGCCAACCTTGTACTCTGTAGTGTAAGGAACGCAGGAGCAGCATCCACTTGGTATAAGGACCTAAGGGTAGAAATATATAGAGAGTATTACTGATGAGGCCTTATGCACCTACTGGGGCGATGAGACTTGATGATGATGATGATGATGATGATGATGATGATGATGATGATGATGACGATGATGTTGATGATGATGATGATGATGATGATGATGATGATGATGATGATGACGATGACGATGACGATGTTGATGATGATGACGATGATGTTGATGATGATGATGATGATGATGATGATGACGATGACGATGACGATGACGATGACGATGACGATGATGATGTTGATGATGATGACGATGATGTTGATGATGATGATGATGATGATGATGATGATTACTGGTGAAAAATAAGTCAGTCAACTGTCTGTCACTGAGTGGGAAACTGACCAGCTCAGTCCAGTATCAGTTTAATAAGTAGAGTAGAACAAGGGTTTACCTACGGGTACAGGTGGGGATAAAATTAATCTGTAAATCAAGGCAATTCAAGCGTACCCCCTAAAGATAATTCTATTATTAACTGATTATTACAAAAATTTTAGTCGCTATCACAAATGGTGTGTACCAATTCAACGTTGCATTCCTGTATGCTTAGTATGTATGCTCAGTATTTGACTAGATTGAATTATCCTGACCTGAATGGATAAAATTGCTTTGAAGACATTTTCTATATCAAATTACATTAACACTGAGTCAAACTAGTCCTTTACTTCCACAAGTTGCAGATATCACATTTATCGCAAAGCAGTGGAATTGCAAATTATATCAGTTCTGGGATAGGTTGTTCAAAACTGTGTTAGGATAAGTAAGGGTTAGTGCGAAGATTGAATTCCGATATGAAAGGTTGAAAAGCAATTAAGGGTAATTCTTTTTGTCTGCAATATGATGATTGGAAGCTCTAAAAATAAGCCCTGGGTTAGTGTTAACTATTCTTTCAACAACCGCATGGGCACCTGCAAGGTCCTTCGCGTTCGTTCATTGGGTTTATAAACTTTTAAGGCCTTAAGTGGAAATAGCGTTAACACTGGTCAAAAGCAAGCTACCTTCAGACAGTTAAGGATTGACTCCACAGTTTTCCTGTTTTCACCTCGCACGATGACTTGATTTCCTTGAATGACATGGAATGCTAGCAAGTGAAATTTATGACTGCCCAATACCTGCACAGTAACAAGACAAGGAAGGTTAAATCATGCTGTCAGCTCCAATTAAAACAACTGAATCAGTCTGAACGAGGACAAAATAACTCGGTGTAGTGTCACAGAACTCACCTTCAAAATGTGCCTAAGGGATCTAAAAACAGGTCCACTTGTGCCACCTAAAAACAGATTAATAATAACAATAAAAACAACAGCATTAATAATAATAATAATAATAATAATAATAATAATAATAATAATAAAATGGCATGCATTGCACTGGAACATTTTTGAAGGCAAAGGTGTTTATTTTATTTCAATTTTCAACTGGAAGCAAACAGTTGTACCGAAATCTTTCAGTGAAATTCATCTCTCACCTGCACATGTAAACCTCAACGTGTAACATTGTATTATGTGGTTCAATTTTATCGTTACTTCAAATTTTATTTTTGTTTGTTTCATACCCAGCATGATACAATTCCATGTGAAAAAAACAAGGAAAACATGACATGGACAAACAATAAAGTTGTACCATAACACGTACTTTCCATCTTCGTTTTCAACATACAGTCACGTATATATCAAGCAAGTATGTATATATCAAGCAAGTACAAATGTGCAAAATCTTTTGTACCTTCTTCCGTATCAGCTAACATTGCCGTGTCAGAACTTTCTGTAAAAAGGAAGGAAAAAAAAAAAACAACTGCATTGAATAAAGCCTTTTTTCACTACTGACTATGAAAAATCAGTATAATTCTGGCTAAATAACAACTGCATACAGTTATTGAAGTATGCGTATTTACCTTGGGGCTCGTCATCGTCATGTTGTACCTCAAGGTCCGTCAAAGGTTCTTCCTGATGGGCAAAGAATTTTTTTTACTTATCACATTTTTTAACATAGTTTGCTACCCTGTACCTGAAAATTGTGTTCTCAGTTGGTATAAAACGTTTTTGAAGGTTTGATGGGTTAGGTCTGGTTAATGCCGTACAGTGATGTAATTACACACTACCACTTATAAGTCCTGGGCTTATTCATGTTCCTAAGAATGAAGAGTTTTTGGAAGGGCTTATAAACAAATGGAGAGGCTTATATCAGAGGGTGCCTACACTGAATAACCGGAACAGAAAAAGTGCTTTGAAACAAGCTTTAGCAGAGCTAATCAGAAAAGTAAAGACATCTGTAGGCAGGGAGTTCCACTGAACTATAGTTCTAAGATAGAAGGATACGGTGAGAGATTGTAACGGTGGAAATCGTTTTTTTTTTTTTTTGGTTTTAACAGGATGGCCACAAAACTTTGAGATGAACTACAGCCATATGTATAATTAAGCATTAATGGGAAGTAATCTAATTTTACTGGTAGTAAATATTTTTTAAGTGAATTAGCCCTTAGTACAGATGTACCCTATGTTTCGAAGAAAATTGCATCAACATGTAGTCAAAAATTCTGCTGATATTTTTGACTGAATTTCTAGTATCAGCTTTTATTTATGTAATGAGCGTGCCAAAGAAATTTCAGAGAAATCTATCAATCTATAATTACTGATGCACATTTATCAGTGCTTACAGTCATGTATTCGCCTTTTGCACAAATTACAGAACTGTATATAATAGTAACTACATGTACATGTACATGTACTGTGTACAACTACAGTGTATGCACACTATGACAATTAATCACATGATTATAAGATTGTTACCTTTGGTGGGCCTTCTAAGAGTTTTTCTGTAATTCTGTTGCCACAGGCTTTCAACATCCAAGAAAATCTTTGGTGTAGGGTCGCAAAGAGATCCTGCAGCAGAAAATGGTTTGAACACATTGGTGACATCTTTGAGAAAGTAATCCACAATAATATAAACCCTGGATATTCATCAGTCAATTCCTTTGACTCCCTATGTAAGAGTTTCAATTATCATTAAATATAAATCACATTTGTATTGTAAATACCTTATCTCTGAGTAGGTCAGCAATACCCCTGTATGTTTTATTTCCACCACGTTGTCTTCTGAAGGTATCTACATGTATGGTTTAAAAACACAATTATCAGATTAAAAAGTTATGCAAAATGATTTCTGTGCCTGGATAAATGTTTGAACTGTCCAACTTCATCACTTCGATCAATATTTACCATCACCCATACAATGTAGGTAACTAGGCTGATCAGTACCAGAGGTATTTTTGTTCTTGTGTATTCTTTGCAATCACAGTTTGTGACCTTTTTCTGAATCAGTTCAAGTTAAATTTTTGCTCTTTTTAATAGTTAATGTCACTATTCCGCTTGTAAGATACGCATGCAAACGTCACGCAAGTAAATAACGAACGCAGGCTAAGTAAACAACAACTCCATGATGGCGTAATAAGGGGGGGACACAGCCCTGTGGCAGGTTATAGCGACTTCGGGTTTTGCGCACAAAATAACACAAGCCTTACTTGTCGCCCCACTACCGTGGGGTAGGACAAGAGTCTTGGCAGAGCCTTTCTTATCTCCCCAGCGCCGCACGGGCTGGATCGGACAAGATTAAGGCAAAGGAATAGCTAAAAAGATGGCAAGACACAAGCAATGCCAAAAGCTTGGGGGAAGTCGCAACGCAGACTTAACCGCACCACAAGGAGTGACCCCCCAAAATTTATTGAGACAAAACATAACAACTACTCCTCCAAAGGGAGGGAGGGTGGGTAACAAAACTACTTTAAATGATTGCTTTCGTGCAAGCTAACCAAATAATGACTAGAAGTGGCATTTGCAAAGCTTTATAGTCAGACAGTGTCTCAAAATACGGCCAATAGGCACAGTTGTACTATTAACTATCTCAACTCATCATGACTAAGGTCTGGCCGTGAATAGAACTGAATAGGGCTTTGAATACAGGGACCAATCTTTGCGAAGGTAAGAAAATATACGATGACAAACATGCGACAACTCAGTGAGGTTCTAGCCATGAAAAGCTTTTGTTTTCTGCTTAAAGAATAGAGTGCTTTCATTTAATGAATCGAGCTTTCAAGACATCACCAAGCCTAAGACGAGGCAGGCTTTCTCTGCCTACCCCCTGGGGCTTCATGCTCCATTAACTGCATTTACCCGCTGGTAAATGTCTCATTAATGTCACTATTCCGCTTGTAAGATACGCATGCAAACGTCACGCAAGTAAATAACGCACGCAGGCTAAGTAAACAACAACTCCATGATGGCGTAATAAGGGGGGGACACAGCCCTGTGGCAGGTTATAGCGACTTCGGGTTTTGCGCACAAAATAACACAAGCCTTACTTGTCGCCCCACTACCGTGGGGTAGGACAAGAGTCTTGGCAGAGCCTTTCTTATCTCCCCAGCGCCGCACGGGCTGGATCGGACAAGATTAAGGCAAAGGAATAGCTAAAAAGATGGCAAGACACAAGCAATGCCAAAAGCTTGGGGGAAGTCGCAACGCAGACTTAACCGCCACAGATGCATGCAATGCATCCCCCCAAGCAACAACAAAACACTAAATAAAGTTCCCTGACACGCGAGCCATTTTGGGAACAGCAGAAAGCAAGACCGTTTCGGGAGTGCGAATATACAGCTGATAACAGTCCGAGGACCAACGACCTAAAACTTTTATTAACCAGTCTGGTAAGCCCGCAGCGGCCGCAGCAGACGCGGCGCCTATACGGAAACTGTGACCTTTTAGACTCTCGTATGGGAGTCCCGCACAGCGAGCAGAGTCCTGAAGTAAATGCGTAACAGAGGACCGAGTGAGAAGCCGACCCGACTGAAAGTAAAAAAGGGGCCCAGGCCGAGGCTGGGCAAGCAGAAAATACCGTTGCATCGCGGAAACGGGGCACAATAGAGAAGAGCACCGAGCGACAACGAGAGATTGCCCCTGTCGAAAACTGTCAGTTTTAGAAGATTTAAGTTTGAGAAGCATGTGCTGCGGGCAAGCCAGACTTGGTGAGAAAGTCACGCAATCAGTGGTGAGGTTAAACTGAGAACTAAAACTACGTGCCCCCGGGTACGTAAACTCGCTACAACGAAGAAAGGCAAAAAAGGCTAGGGTAAATGCCGCCCAGATCATAGAAAAATCCCGAACATCTAACCAGCTCTCAAGGACGGGACGGATAGCTAACAGGACCCGGGGGGTCACCGGCTGACGACTTATACGAGAACACCCCTGGTAACGAAGAATGCCCCTTAAAATCTTTTTTAAAAGCAGCTTGCCCTGTAAGGGGTCATTGTAACCTGAAACTATATGTAGATTCCTGACGGCTGCTAAATATATTTTGATTGTGCAATGTCGAACTGTGCGGGCTAAATAAGACGCAAAATAGATAAGTGTCCCCTCCGACGCAGGTAAAATATCACCTGTTGGAGATGTAAGTCTGTTCATAAGACAAAATGAGATAAAACGCTTTTCTCCGGATGTATAGGTGCGTTTGGTGTTCCATGATAAGGCCCAGTTAGCATACCGTTGAACTTCATCCTTCAGAGGGTCATGAACGAAGGAGGGATGAAACAAGGGGTCCGGTCGGCATTGGGTGCGAGATCCCTGAAGCGTTTGACCTGGAAACGTGAGAGGGCGTCAGCAATTCCGTTATCTACCCCCGGAACGTGGCGGGCCCGTACCAAGAAGTTGTGTTTCATAGAAATGAGAACCAAAAAACGGACCAGGTCCATCACCCGGGGAGCTTTTGAGTGGCCAGAGTTGATAATAGCCACGACGCTTTCATTGTCGCACCAAAATTGAAGGCGTTTACCCGCAAAATGGGGGTACCAGAGGGCACAAGCGATAACAATAGGGAAAAGTTCTTGCCATTCAATGCTAATCCCCGTCTTCTTGTTGATAAGAAGGTGAGGCGGCCAGTGCCCTTGGAACCATTTCCCATTAAAATACCCCCCGAACCCAATGGTGCTAGCTGCATCTGTGTACAATTCAAGGTCAGGGGAGGAGGTAACAAAGGAATCAAGGAAGAAGGACCGCCCGTTCCATTGGGTGAGAAAACTTTCCACATAGTAATATCCCGTTGGAATTGCTTGTTCAGACGGATATGGTGAAAACGGCTAGGAACACCCCTGGTGAGATTGATCATGCGCTGGAGAAAGGTTCGCCCGGGGACCACTACTTTACAGGCAAATTGCAAGGTGCCGATAAGGGACTGGAGGTCCACTAGACGGGCTGAGCGGCGGGCACTAAAGGAATCAAGGAGCTGACTAATCCGAGCTAGCTTATCCTCCGGCAGCCTAGCTTCCATGCGGGTACTATCGAGCACAATCCCCATAAATTCCAAGACTTGGGAGGGGCCCAGGGTTTTGGCTGCTACTATTGGTACCCGGAGGGACGTGAACGCTTTTAAAACGGTACTAAAGTTCTCTAAGCAGGTCAGCTTAGAAGACTCTGCGATAAAGAAGTCGTCCAGGATGTGGATAACATGGCCCAGGCCGTAGTTGTGTTTTAAGATCCATTCTAAGGCGTCAGAAATTTGATTAAAGAGGAAGGGTGAACTGCGGAGCCCAAATGGGAGGTACAGATCTACATAGTAACGTGATTGCCAATAAATACCCAACAGGTTCCAATCATCCGGGTGAATAGGCATAATACGGAACGCCGATTTAAGGTCGGTTTTAGCCATGTACGCCCCGGGACCCAAGGACTTCAGAATGCTTATTGCGTCGTCTACCCGTACATACTGAAGAGAATAAGGGTCTTTTGGAATATGATCATTTACGCTGTCACCCGGGGGATAGGATAGGTGATAGATAGTGCGCCATTCCGTGGAGTGCTTTTTTGGCACCACGCCGATAGGGTGGCACTGGAAATTGGGGAGTGGGGGCGAGAGAAAGGGGCCTGCAACTCTACCCAACGACATTTCCTTACTTAAATTCGCGGAAATAACCTCGGGGTGTTGGGAAGCGGAGATCAAGTTATTGGATACCCGGAATTTTGGGGGACCAAGGTAACCGATACGAGTCCCGTACCTGAGGGCATTAACTAAGTTATCAACAAAAGATCGATTAGGGTGATTAACTAATTCAAACGCTAATTTATCTACATCGAGAGGGGTGGACACTGTTGGTCTCTGCTTCCGCTGGCACTGTTCCACTTTATTTTTTGCTGCGATCGCCCGGGGTTGCTGATTTGGTGCCTGTGGCATGCTGTCTGGAGCTGGGGCAATTGAAGAGTGCGTGACTGCTGGATCCACAGCGGCGGCAATTGTGGGGGAAGTGACAGGTACGTCGCTGACACCCTGAGGGTTTGTTGTAATCGAAGCAAACGAGGGCAGACCGGCGAGGCTTTTTGCTGGGTTCCTGGTGGGGGCAGTCATCAGATTGATGGTACGGGCTAGAGCATATAGAACAATGGGGCTTAGCGGTACCCGTAAAGGTCACCGTCCAAAGTTCGATATCTATCCTATCCCATGCGATGGTAAGATCGCGAGCTGCGCGGCGTCTAAAGTGCTCATCGTATGTGTACCAAGCTAAGCCCTTGAACTTAGTTACTGCGCGGCTAATGATCTGCTGATACTTTATGAGCTCCACCGCCCGGTTGGGGTAGGCCGTGACGATTACCAGCATGTAAGCCATAAACGCGTCCAACCATTTTTGAAAAGAGTCTACAACTGGTTTCTTGCGCTTAACAACAGTAAGCGGGGAGCCCAAGGAGCCTGGGGGCGAGTCCTCGTAACGCAATTGGAGGGCGAGGGTCTGGGTCTGGTACAGTGTTTCTGGCAAAAGCAAAGAGAAATCAACGTACTCACCGCGGAGTATTTTATCCTCGAGTGTCTTGTCCAAGGGACGATTGAGGCCGTTCGAAGAGACCACAGAAGGAACACGAGGACTTGGTGTGCTGGAAAACGCGGGAGCAGGCGGGATAACGTCGTTGTGTGGGAGCGATTGAAACACTGCTTGAACAGTCGACGAAACGGTGTCCTGGATCGCCGCTAGTTGAGCCGGGGTAAAAACAGCGTCACACAACTCCATGGGTTCCATTGGTTCTGCGTTTAAATCGACCAAAAGGTCGCTTGTGGCGGACTCCTCCTCCTCTGGGAAGTGGTCCAAGACTTCATCTCGGTCTTGAGGTTCGGAAGGCAAGTTGGACGAGGCGGATTGACGATTGGGACTCCGTGCGGCCTGTTTGGAGCGCTTCGACGAGGTTGGTGACCTCTTGGCCACTCGACCATCAGCCCGTTTGGTTCGCGTGGGTGCAGAGAGCTGGCGGGTTCCATTCGCTGAACGAAGCCTTTCGACCAAGCGAGCGTGGTTTCCCGTGACAGGAAGATTCAGTTGTTGCAAACGAAGCCGGAGTACTTCGCTGGAAAGCTTTGAAAGGTCGGTACTTGGACGCGATGTCGCGGGCTGGGAACGTGGACGAGCCATAACAAAACTACTTTAAATGATTGCTTTCGTGCAAGCTAACCAAATAATGACTAGAAGTGGCATTTGCAAAGCTTTATAGTCAGACAGTGTCTCAAAATACGGCCAATAGGCACAGTTGTACTATTAACTATCTCAACTCATCATGACTAAGGTCTGGCCGTGAATAGAACTGAATAGGGCTTTGAATACAGGGACCAATCTTTGCGAAGGTAAGAAAATATACGATGACAAACATGCGACAACTCAGTGAGGTTCTAGCCATGAAAAGCTTTTGTTTTCTGCTTAAAGAATAGAGTGCTTTCATTTAATGAATCGAGCTTTCAAGACATCACCGAGCCTAAGACGAGGCAGGCTTTCTCTGCCTACCCCCCTGGGGCTTCATGCTCCATTAACTGCATTTACCCGCTGGTAAATGTCTCATTAGTTTTTTATAAGATGATATATTTACTTTTATGTAACAAAATAACATTACATTTTGTCATTAAAGTCGATATCATTAGTTTTTACATTACGTTTTTACTGTAGTCTTGTATGTCACATGCAAGTTCAAAGGAGTTTTATTGTACTAAGCTGTTAGGTGTTACATGTATAAATAAACCACCCTACTCTAAACTCTGCTCTAATGGCGGGATGCTTCTCAGTGTCAGCCAAAGGCTGACAGATTCTCAGCTGGAGCTGTGAGCAGAAGAGCTGTGAGAAAAAGCTTTTAGGACAGATCAGTATAATGATCCAGGGTATTAGGTAACATTAAATTGGGAGTAAAAGACAGGAGTCAAAAGACCTACGTGTACATGTACGTATATGTGACTATGTAGAGTAAGGGACTAGCAATCAACAGTTTTAGCCTAAAACAAGCTGTCATCGCAATATCTAGGCAATCAATCTTACCAAGAGGGAAAGCACCATTAGCACTGGGTTGAATATGCTGGCCTTTTTGAACACTCTCTGCAAGTTCAATATCATAAACAGCATTTGCCTATAAAAACCAAACACAGAAGAAGGAAAAAATGAATTGACGAGGGCAAATGATGCATAACTAAAATACCATTAGGTAACAAAATATACAGTAAAAGAAAAGGCAGGGAGGGGGAGGGGGACATATCTGTTGGAATCCAACAGAGTAGGGAATGCGGAACATATTATGGGGGATGGGAACTAAGAAAGGACTCTAATGATGAGAATAAAAAATTAATTAATATGGTTATTTTAGTGGCTGCAGAGGCCATTGTACCTTTTGACTTTATTAAAACAAACAAAAAACATCTACGAAACAAAACAAAACACAAAAGAAATAAAAACATTTTTTGGGTTATAAGTAGAAATGACTGCAAAAAAAAAAAAAAAAAATGGTGATAACAATGGCCATGGAACTTGTTGTAAAGTCATTGTACCTTGGCTTGAAGTTCATCTATCAGTTCTCTAAAATTGCTGGAAAAAAATACAATAAAGCTATAATAAACATGTAAATTATTATCACAAGGAATTAAATATTGTTAAAAAAGGCAAATAAACAAAACACAATCTTAAATGCATTATACATAGCCCTATGTTGTGTTGTAAACAAAGGGAATTTTTTTTTAAAGGAGGCTAAATTCCTTTTTTCTAGTGACCTGTATTAAAATTAATGCATTTTTGTGTAGAACTTTGCAAATATTTCATAAATGAATGGAGACATACATTCTACCTTACTAAAAATGGCCAGGAGTTCACCAAATATATACGATCTTTCATGACAGCAATAATGCTATACCTAGAGAGATGAAAAAGAATATATTTATGGATGTCACAGCATTATGGCACTGAGCCTGTATACCATCACCTTTGAAAGACCAGGAAATCTTAACTCATCTAAACATTATAAAACCCGGAAGGATTCTGGTAACAGTAGTGCAAAATCAATGATCATTGGCATATCATGGCATTGTTCCACACCAAGGCGAGAGTGCATGCTCTGGCAGCAGTTTACATGTACAGTTGAACTGGTATTTGATCACTTTTTTGCTTTATATAGGACACTATTAGTTTTTTTTTTAGTTACAACCATTAACCTACGTAGTGTCAACTCCCAAAAAAGGCCAAAGTAAAAATTCCAAAAAAAAATTTATTTTGTAAAAATAATGCTGAAAAAAAATCAAATAGTTTCCAACAGTACCAACTAAGACCACTTCAGAAGAGTTTTTTGACAGCTGAGACCTACAGTTGTACCAGCCAATGATTTTTATACCGTAGTAATTACCAAGGAAATACTTTTGTTCAGTAATTGCTTAATGTACCATTCATAGCAAATAGAATTGCTCCCTTTAGTTACCGTATATTAGGCGGGTTTCACTTAAGATTTAAAGCCACAGACAGGTTATTTTCTTATTGATCTTCATGAGGCTCCTAGCTTTGATCTTTTCATCATACAGAACCCAAGCTATTGATTATTTAAGTGTCTGTGGCTTTTTATGCATCACTGGATGGTGAAATCTCTGAGGATAAATTTAAAGCAGAGCTCCACGCGCAGGCGAGCGGAGCCCCATAGCTAAGAAAATCTATCCATCCTAGAAAATTTGGTAATCGCGTGACCATACACCTGCACCCAATCAAGCAAAAGTCCATCTGCACCACAGGCATACAAACATAGAGTAACTCAGATCAGTCAACAGGTATGTCAACCCAAATGCAACTCAAGGATATTTTGGCGGGAAATCCCATACTAGCCACCCGTGTATTGTGAAGCAGAGACAACCACATGTAAAGAGTCAATAATGACGAAAATGGAAAATGGAAATTGTTTCTGTATCAGTGTTGTCTAAAGTATTAAGCTTAGATTAATTGTCATGTCCACAAAATTGGAAATATATAGAGAAAGACAAAGACAAAAAAAAGAGAAAGTAGGCCACAGGCCAGCAAAGCTCAATGTGAAAAAGAGCGACAGAGAGCTACAGCAAAAGATAAAAAACAACAGAGTCTTTTTGGTTAGAAGAACAACATGAAAATTTTGTAGCGAAGGTGAGAAAATGAGAAATGCTAGCGGCCACCAGGTGAAAATGAGTGGCAGTAAAAAAAAGTGAACAAGTAGTACTATAGCCTGCGCGCAGACGAAATTAAACTCTGGTTAACTCCGTCTGCGAAACAGCGCCGAAATCCTTGTTCTGGACTTCCAGCTGTGTACCCAGATTTGAGTACGCGCCACGATTGGCCAGTTAAAAAAGGCCTTTGTTTTGTTTGTCAAGATCGCCAATCAGGTTGAAGGGGAATTCGAAACGCACTTCCGGTAATTCGTTGAGTCCGTTGGGGGTCCAGAACAAGGATCTCTGCGCTGCGTCGCAGACGGTACTAATCAGAGTTTAGTTATCGTCTGCACGCAGGCTAGTAGTACTACATTTCCTCAAAAAAATGTGTAACTAGGAAGTTTCTGGAAGTTTTATGTTGTAGTCATGCAAAACAACAGCAAAGAAATGTACAAAAAATAGTGTGCAGCACGTGCAAATTTGTTTTTTTACTAATTACAACAAATTGTTGTTTTTGCGCCATTCTTGTTGCCTTCGCCACTTACATGTGGCATTACACGATATCATGTTTTGTTAGAGCAAACTATAAATATTATCGAGAGCTTTGCTTTTAGCCCTGGCTAATTACACCTATATAATTATTATAATGGTTACCATCTTTGGAATCCTCTGGACTGAGTGTCTTTCAAGAAGAATGTGTGAGTGAACACGTAACCTGATGACTCTTCACCAAAAAACATTGGACCCTCCCGACCGGGACACACCTCACAGCTCAAACTGCAAAAGATATTAATACCAATCACTTTAACTTGATAAATTAAAATTGAAACATGTGAGGCACTTTTCCTTACAACCATGGAACTTTATTTTTGACTGAGTTTATCACTAACCACAAGAGACTAATGTTTCAAAGATTAGTCATGGGTTGCGTAGAACTTGACATCAAACGAGTAAGGAACTATATAATTGTAAATTTTACTAACTTAAAGGGAATATTCTAGTGGAAACCAACTGTACTGTAATTGCAAGGTAGAGAGAAAATTCAATTAGCCTAATGATCTTTTTTGTTATTGAAACAACTTCCATAAAAATGGTCTTATAGCTGCTCATGGAAAAAAGCCCCTTAAAATGGTTTTAACAAAGCACACAAATACAAGTTAATTGGTATTCAAATATTTGTTTAGCTTAAAACGTTAAGTCAGTTTCATTAATTCATAATAATATGTCAACATAAACCCTGTAAAAAAGTACAATAGCTACAAGCGTCCATGTACATGTAATTCTTGTACCTTCTGACACAAGCCTGTCTTACAACACTGTATAACTCAGGTTGCTCTGGTGACCTGTTGCTATAGTAACTGACATGAGCTTCATGATCAATACTGATGAATCCTGCATGTGTGTGATCCAAAGATTTGCAAGCCTGCAGAATAGAACATTTAATAATGTCAACAGGATTTTTTTAAATTAACCCAAAACAAGCAACCCCTTAACAGGGTAAAGCCAGTTGTACAGCTTGCTATTATTTTTCTTCCGCTGTTCATCAGTTCAATTTCGTCCATTCAAAAATTTTTTTCAGCCGCTCATCCATTTGACTACATCCGTTCAAAAATTTCCGTCAGCCATTCATCCATTGAAAAATTTTTGTCATCTCTTCATCCATTTGGCCGTTCCATTTCGAACGGCTTGGCTATCCATTTCTCATCTGTTTGCTTGCTGTGTGTAAACTTGCATGCTTTGCATTCGTAAGCAATGTTTTTGCATGACCAGCAAAAGGTTTGTAATTTTCACATGTAGAGGTGACATTGGGGCAAGTTGTCGCTCACACATACTAGCCTAAAACTCATTTCACTTAGACCAAAACATTTTGATGAGCAAGACTGATTACAACTCTTCTGTAATTTTAATCAGTCCCAAAAAATTCACTTGCCCAATATTAGGGCAAGTTACGAACAGAATTCTCTACTCCATTAGCAAAATCCACTAGCCCCCGGTCTATTGGATACTACTTTCTTTGCAAGCAGCTTAATTGTTCACCAAGTGTGAGAAAGGATTTTACCACATCACACAAGTTGACATCTCATAATGAAGTGCTGACTTTTGAGTCAGATAGGATGATTTTGTAGCATACATGTAAATACTCCCAGGTCTTAACACTCAAATGTAGTACAGCTACATGTAGTGTAACAGCATTAAAGTTTTCTACTTTCCTCAAGGTAATATTTGTGTTTCTTTAATACTTGAAATTCAGCTATTTTTGTTTCAGAGTTGTGTGCCTCAGATGAGATTAAAATCTTCCAAGAGTCACTGAGGTACATGTACATGTACATTGCACACAAGCAATTAAAAGCTCTGTTACTTCTGTGGTTGTTATGCAATAAATTCTAAACCTTATATTATACAGTGGAACACTACTTACAGTGCTGCAAATCATATGTCACATACTGTATGAGTGTACAGTGTAGCTTACCTCACACTGGCTGGACCTGGATGATGCCCAGGATTCCTGTGCAGAACCACTGGATCCTGGAGTGACATCTGGGGCAAAGCGAGTGAATTTACTAATCAAGAAACAAAACAGATGTCTTCAATCAGACACTAACAGTATTATACAACTGACTGCAAGTCACATTCTACATAAAACGTGTCACAGACATACAAGTACTGCCTTTAATCTTGGTTAGTAACATTATTTTGCAAAGTAGGGCTGAGGTCCTTGATCTGGGTTCCTAACAGACTCAATGAATAATGCCAGAGGTGCATTCCAAACAATTTTCTTTCAACATAATAGGCAAACTGAACAATTGCTATTTCAACACTGGACAACTGTGGCACAAACTCAAATCCTGGTACACAGCTAGGTCCCAGAACAAGTTTGTTTGTTTGTTTGTTTGTTTTTTTATTTTAAAGTTCAGAGTCATCATCATCATCATCAATCTTTATTTATACACAAAATTGTATCATTTTACATGGTCTTCCTAGGAACCATGTTTAAAACTAGACTAAAATACTCTAAGGAACTATTGACTATATGTTAAAATTACCAAAACTTACATTATTAATAATAAGAGTTACAATGGGTCATGGTGTATTAAAATAATCTTTCCCATGAATTGAAGTTTTAAAAACATTTAAACTAGGCAGTTTTCTAATCTCTGAGGGAATCTTGTTCCACAGAACAGATCCTCTGTAGTGTAGGCTCCCTTTTGCAGACTCAGTTCTGGGTCTGGGGACATAATAATTTAACTGAGAATATCTAAGATTGTGTGAATGTACATTTGAGGTGTTGGTAAAGATCTGCCTCAGATACGATGGGGAAAGATTATTATGGATTTTATACGTTGTCACAGCCAACTGTTTAAGTCTTACATATTCTAGCCTTTCCCAGCCAAGCTCATCCAACAAAACACTTGAGCGAACGTCATAGTTAGAAAAGGTGAGAATTCTAGCAGCCCTATTCTGCAGCTTTTGAAGTTTGTCTGCTAGTCCCTTGTTGATATTACCCCATACAGCACTGCAGTAATTAAAATATGGCATTACCAGTGCATTGTACATATTCACTCTAGTATCAAATGGTATAAAATGACTTACACACTTTAAGATAGAAATACTAGCGAATATTTTCTTTGAAATGGTATTAATGTGTGGGCGCCAGTTCAAACATTCATCAATTTGAACTCCAAGGGATTTATGTTTAATTACTCTTTCTAAGAATGTATTATTGACTTTGACTCTGAAGTCAATATTTATTTGGGATAACTTAAATTGGCTCCCTATAAGCATGTATTTAGTCTTCTTAACATTTAAAGTTAATTTGTTTGCTGACAGCCATGACTGAATTAAATTCATATATCATAATTCATTTTATGTTCAAGGACACATGGGTCTTCTGCAGATGTGGTAAGGGTAGTATCATCTGCATACATTCTGGGTTTTGAAAACAAATTACATGAAGGGAGATCATTAATATAAATAGTAAACAAGAGAGGGCCTAAAATAGACCCCTGTGGAATACCACATGTTACATTACAGAAATCAGATTGAACTCCATCAATAAACACTTGTCGCTTTCGGTCAGATAGATAGGATAAATAGGTAGGGTAACTGACATGATCTTGTAGAGTAACTGACATGATCTTGTAAACTGACCTGACTTCATATTCATGTACAAATGATCCTAATTGGAGTTGGAGAAACTAACCCCTTCATCTACATATATGATAGACTATCATAAGATCTGGCTTGGAGCTGCTGCATGCAGTGATCCGTGACATTTATCAGATGATCTGACATGGAGTTGATGTGTGCAGTGATCAGCAAAACCAGCCCCTTCATCTATTGGATGATCTGACATGGAGCTGTTGTGTAAAGTGATCAGCAAAAGTAACCCCTTCATTTACGAGAAAAAGATTGGAGCTGGTGCATATAGCGATCGGTGAGACTGACCCCTTCACCTATCAGAGAACCTGAATAGACTATTTTACAGTTGTTGACTCAGTACCCTAGCCTTCAAATGATTGTGAGGCTGACAGGGACCTTGTTTTGATACAAACCTCCTTTGCTTTATTATGGAAATTGTCCTTGAAAAATGCTACAGTGTGTTTAGCATAAGAATAACTAGATTTACATAATAAAGCAAGAAGGTTTGTATCAAAACAAGGTCACCCTCAGCCTCAATTTCATCCATAACTGTAAAATGGCCTCTTGGAGTGGTGCGTCCCGTACGAACGACGCAACGCTGCCGCAGCGCTGCAGCAGTTCACTTTTATGGTTGCAAAGCGCTTAAGCATCTGTAAAGCAGTGCTTGTGAGTCGCTAAAGCAGAGAACGTCACATTTCGTGCACTGCGAAAGCGCTGCAAAATTTTGCCACGGTAAAGCAGCGGTAAAGCAGCGCTGCGGGCCGCTGCTTAAAAGCTGCAATGAGACTTAGATATAAACATTGAAACCACTCCATATGACAACCTGAATACAAGCGACGCTTGAGGCTGCATTATCGCTGCACAACGCTGCAGATACCAAATAAGGACTTAAAGATCTTCAAAATTAAAACCCTGGAGAGCAAACCCATACGAAACTTGCAGCGCTGTACGGCGCCACAAAATCGCTTCAAAATCTCTTCAAAATAGCTGTACAGCTAAATTGCAGCTGTTTAGCAGCATTTTAGAAGCCAAACAACAGCTTAATTCAAGTTGCAGCGGGCTGCAAAAGCGCTGGTGCAGCCTTTGAAGCTCTCGGCAGCAGTTTTGCAGCGCAGTTGCCGACTTTCAATAGCTGCAGTAACGCTACAATTCAGCCGCGCTCGATCTGATAGCACAACGTGCTTGAGCGCTCATAACATGAATCGCCAGAAAAGCCTTTTGCCACAGATTACCGCTTTCATAACGAGAAAACTTTGACTGTACCTCTAAGAAATGTGAGTAAGCTTGTGCGCAGGGAAGATCACTTATTGAATAAACCTCCAAATTCTATGCTTTTGGAATAAAGATTTCAATAAATTTTATTCCGTGACTGGCGAGTGAGGGAATGTTATTGCTAATTCCCTGGAGACATTCCAGGCTGTAATCTAATTGGTCGGCACTTTTGCATGAGATTGCATTACATCGCTAGACAAACATTTGCGACCGTTGAATGAAAGGCGCAAACATTCATACATTATTGTAAGTTGACTAGCATCTAGTTCTGTTTCGAGGTGGAAGTTCTGTTAATGTTTTTGGATGGAACAGCTCAAAGGTATTTGTAAACAACGAAACTGTTCAGTGAATTCTACGCGAAGTACCGACGAATCGAACCAGAGCAAGCAACACAGATACAAGAATCTCAGCTGGGGTACGCATGTATTTACAAGATTCAAACGTTCACGATGATGTACTACGTTCCTTAGTCCGTTGTAAAATTTAACGATGACCAAGGTAAAATTGGGTTGATTTCTTTCATGAAAACAGTGACGGCAGATCGTGGATCATGGACAGAACGTCAAGGTGAGCGATGTTAGGCTTAACCTGTTGCAACGAATCAAAACATCATTTGGCTGCTGTCCGTGTAAACTTTAGGTAGAACAATCGCTCTTATTCTCTTTATTTTCAAAAAAGAAAAACTTCAATGTCGGCATGTTAATGGATGTTCTTACATTTAGATGAGTGACCGTGATTGCTGAATATTTACAAAGTGAGACTGTTGTAGATTTTTTATATGTCACCTGCTTTTGTAACGTGTACGCTTGGATACTAATAAAGTATCAGTTGCATTTTGTCTTTCTTGTGGTTTTTACTCTGCTACTATAAGGCCTCTTGTCAACTCCTTAACCATGTCTCATGATTATTGTATTGTTGAAGTCTGCATTTCTTTTTTTTGTACAACTGTTCTTTGCAGCGCTTCACTAACGCTGCACAGTGCTGCATAAATCTGTTTATCGACCATATGGCCTCGTGTGGCTATTTTTTTGCATCTTTACGGCAGCGCTCCTGCAGCTCTCAGTGTCGCTACCGCAGCGTTAACGCAGTCACAAAAATGCACTGCTGCAGCGAACGGAAAACAGCGTTCGTGCAACCTTTCTGCAGCGCTCGTTGCAGCGCTAATAAGTCGCTAAAGCAGCACTGTTTTAACGTCTTCTGTATCGTACGGGGTGTCATCATCCTTTGCAGTGTACATACCGTTTCATGCAGGCTCCACATTCAGATGGAGAGGTGTGCAAAGTTCCTTTCAGAGGATCATGAGCCTCACAGTGGAATGCCTGTGGTAGTACAAACAAACAAACAAACAACAATCTTTATTGTGCTCTTGATACAAAAAGTGTAAACACATTAAAAGGAAATAATGTGAAAAAAAGAGAGCACAGCCAGAAATACATGTAGCAATAGACTGCTTGCAGTCCAACTTTTCTCTTAAAATCTGTCCAGTTCTTATCTCAGAAAGCACGATTGCAAACCACGACGTTATGATACAACAACAGATCGGGATCAGACGAGAAAAGACGGACTGCGGACTCTTTTGTAGTAAACAAACCTTCCGTCAGCCCAGAAACAGAGTAACCGATTGGTCAATTTTACTGCTGTTGACAGATCATTGACTGGTCTGTGGCAGAGATGCAAGCGATAAAATAGTCACGCATCACAACTAACTACAAACAATTACACACCTAGTGGTGATCACTTGTAAACCAAAACGTGTAAGGATATGTAACAGAAGGAAACTGCTGTAAACTTCCTTAAGGGAAAGGAATTCAAGGCAATCTTACTGGATTTTAAAAAAGAAAAATTTTTCAGTGGTTTATGTTCTATTTATAAACTGTCTCAGGTTAATTGGGTTTAAATTGGTTAATTACATTACCCTGAAAGCTTTGTTGTCCCCAGACAGTACAATAGAGTCAGCAGTCTCTTATTTTTTCCTGTCGGGCTTACGCCCTTGTTTATCACTGCTCGAGGCTGTGCCGCTTGTGTGCTTGAGTTTCACATGCAGTAAGTTCACAAGGAAAAATGAGAGACTGCTCGCAGTCTAAAATAGCAAAAGCTAATTGCCCTGAGTGGCTGGGCGTATTGAAACAGTTCCTAATTAATTTAAATTCATTAATGGTCTAGATTTTGGGTCAAAAAAAAAAAATAAGGGGCCTATATGGACTGGGTTTCCTTCCTCAATTCCCTTGCCCTTAAAAGATTAAATTAATTAGAGATAACTACAGAATTAAAGATAAGACAGAGCTGAATAGATTTTTTTACATTTCACTAAAACAAGTCGTCTGCATAGGGCTTTATTGGCGCACGCTACTGGTGTACACGAGCGTAACACCGTGCCTTATGCACGATTCGCGCTCAAGAAAAGGCACAGTTTTTGTGCCAGAGCACGGGGAAAAAACATGCAAAGGCACAGATTAGGCACACTTTAGGCACAGTTAAGGCACGTTTTAAATATTGCTAAGGCACATTTTAGGCACAGTTTGGGCATGGTTTAAGCACAGTTTACGCACAAATATTCAATGCTGGGCACTTTTTTGAAAATCTTTGTAACCCAACTTGCAAAAAAGAACAAACTTGGTACGAATTACAAAAATAATTCAGATCAAACACGATACAGTTAGAAGTATAGGAAGTGTAAGTTTTGAGCCACGGCGAAAGTCGGGAAAATTAAAGTATTCTTCGACAGTCCGTGTTTACTCCGAGGGTAAAGTGGAAATTCACACGCGATATATGCGGTCTGAACCTTTTCGATTACGATGCAATTTTTTAGACTGAGCTTTCTTTCGCTTCTAAAAGAAATCGTGAAAGAAAGTCGAAGCCAAGCCATAATAACAAAAGCAAAGCTAAAGAAGTAAGGCACAAAAATAGCCCATAAAAGTCGTAGAAAATACTTTTTGCGATCGCGGTAAAATTGGCCTGAATTTGCATAACAACATGAAAAGTGGTAATTTGAAACCTTCATTGCAATGCGTGTTTTCTTTTTTAATACAAAATGCTGCTGCTTTTTAAAAATACTTCTCTAACTAAAAAGGTAGAATTTACACTTAGTAGTAAAATAATTCAAGCTGCTTGTTTGTTTTTGTTTTCTGGCTCTGTTAGCAAATTAAGCTTTGATCGTACAATAATTGATGAGACGTGCCAATTTGCTTCAAAACATCGGCGTGCAATCAATTTTTTCGTTTTCATTTTTTAAGTCATATCAAATTCTTTTTTTGAATGCAAATCTGCCCTCCTATGCAAACAAATATTTCGTTCCAACTAAAAACTCCGTTAAGAAGGGGAGAAGAAACCCAACTGGAATTTTTTTAACATTAGTGAAATTCTTGAATCGATGAAATTATATCAACATGTAATTGAACTGAGCACTTATTTTAAATATGCTAACCTGTTTAAGATTCCAGTTTCCTGTTTGTCGGGGCTTTCGCTGCTGTCTCTAACTGTATTCTGAGTCATGTTATTTCTTATTAGGGGATAAAAAGGTCGTCAAACCGCGTTTCTAGACTTCGTATACCCTAAAACTGACATAATTTTCTTTCACTGTGGAGCTCGATAGGCTGGACACGATTTTCCGAGTAACTCAATATTTTGGCACAACTTGTGCACAGATTAGGCACAGTTTGGGCACAACTTAGGCACAGCTTAGGCACGTTTTTCAAAACTAAAATGCACACTTTATGCACATCTTAGGCACACTTTAGGCACAAAATCTTTGTGCTAAAGCACACTCTAGAATCCGATTTTCGGTCCAACGCACGGTTTACAAATTTTCACGTTAAAAAATGCTTTCTAACCTTAGATATTTGATCTTAGCGTAAAAATGGGTTTCCCGAAGTCTTAACAGTTAGTCTATAAGGAAGGTTTAACTTATGAATATTCCAAAAATTGTTATTTCTCCTCTTAACAACAAAAGAAAGTCAATCAAAAGCAATCTTTTAAGCTGACGTTCGTGCTGCACAGAGATCGGATGTAGACAGAACATCTTTCTGAAAATGCGCTAAACTTTGTTGTTTTGCCATTATGTTCAGTAATTTTTAATACAGTTAGTACTCATAAGTCACTGACCTCTGTGGAGAAATTTTTGCAGAGTACCATAAATTGAAACAGAGAAATCCCACAATGTGCGTGGTTAGACTGTAAATGTTACGCGAGCTGTTAAAAAAATGGTCCCATTTTGAGCCATATTTTTCGTATTTTAATTTTATTTTGGTCTTTTCAATACAGCCAGAAAAAAAAAATATTCAATGGAAAGCTGTTTATAAACTTTAACTTCTTGCCAAATATCGATGCGATCTGAGTTTTAATAAGGTCATAAGAGCCAAACGATGTGAGATTCTTAGCCGTGTACACCAGTAGCGTGCGCCAGGCCATAGCTCAATTACGTTTAGCCAAATTAAGCTCGTCAATATTTACCTGCGTACAGAACAAGACACTGGGTCCATGATATTCACAAAAGTGGCACAAGGCTATAATAGCGTTCATCTTCAAGGATGTCAGAAGCTTGCAAGTGTTTGTCTACTCAGTACTAGCACGTACCAAATGTCACGTCATCTTGAGTTAGCAAGTTCAGTGTTTTTGCGGAAGAAATGTTGAGCCAATTTTAAAAACGAAAGGAACTTTAACTCCTTTTCGTTTGTGCTCCCGTAAAATAACGCTGCAACGAAGAAATCCTGAGTGTTTTTAAAGCTCAGCTGAGAACTGCATGATCACTTTCGACCGCCATGACAGTCACATGATAAACAAAAATTGTGCTGTGCATCCACGCCTTTATTCAGAACCCGGGGACAACCTCGTCCCCAGGGTCTTCTCGCTTTCCAATATGGCGGCGGCAGGAGAGAAGACCCTGGCACACTGCAGAAATCACGTGACTGATTTGTCCACTAAGAATGGAAATTTATTCAAAATGGCGGCCAAGATAAAGACTGAGAGGATCTGGGTACGAGGTCTTGAGACTGAAGAAAAAACAAACAAAATGGCGGCAAAGGCAAACGCAAGAGAAGCTAAAAATATGAAAGAATGCACTTAAAAGCCACAGGAATACGGTAGAATGATATAGCGATCTTATTTTCTGTTCAATGACCTTCATTTATTTTAAGCCTGAACGTTCTAGCGTACACGGCACTTAACAACTGTCTACAACTTTAATAATTTCTCGATAGCGGTCTTTTTTCACTGTTTTCTTTTTTTGCCTACCCTGAGTGCCAGAGGTTCAGTTTTCTTCTTTCGTGAAAGGGGGAGCTTTTTCTAACCGTGAGGGCAATTTATTTCATCTTAGGAATTTCGAGAACACACCTCTGAAGCCAGGAAATTTTTTGTCATGACGCCCTAAAACCTCTTCCGCTCCGAAATTCAACAAGGCATTAATTTGAGTCGCAGACACTTTACCGAATACTACGATAAGTTATGTCAGTTTTGTTACAGATCTTCGTGACGTGTTTGACTATTGTTTTTCTATCTGTACACATTTTAACTGAACTCTGATATGCAAAAAAACAATTTTTTTTTTCTGAAAACAAGAACCAGAGAACACTATTTTGTTAATATAATTTGAGGAAACTTTGGTTGAAAATTAAACAGTTCCTTGTTCAGTTTGGATATTTTGTCACTTGATCTGGTACAGGTAATAAAATTATTGTCATCCTTCATGTACTTTACAGTTTCTAGACTTTCTTGTTGGCTGTTGATATCTAACCCTGTGCACAATGCTTCCGGGCAATATTTATTTAATCTAGCAAAGACGCTGTCATTAGTTCCCCACAAAAAAAAATGCCAAGTGAAAAAGCCCAAGTACAAGAAGGTTGGAGGTCAAGTAGCTGAGGATCAAAAACAAATCCGAACTTCCAGCTGGTGAATAAACCATCCTGGATCGGTCCTTACAAAGTTTTACAGTTGTCATTGATTGATAGTCTTTTATTTATTAGTGAAGAATAAGAAAATAAGGGGGGGGGGGGGGGGGAGGTGGAATGGGGGTTAAAAGAGAGGGGGACTTATTGTTAAAACTTTCATCCACTGAAAAGGAGGGCTTATTTGAGAGAGGGAGCCTTAATAGAGGATTTAAGATGCTGTTATTATTGTTTTTTTTGCCTCTCAGATGTAAAAGAAAGCATTAACCCCCCTTCAATAGCTAGCAAAAGGTGAAGAGTGTTTTCATTGTTTGTAATATAGCAATCCAAAATGTATTTTCCACTTTGAAGTAGATTTGATTTTTAGAGCAAAAACTTTCTTAATCCCTCATGACTTTGGTTTATTTTACATATTACTTGGGGCTGCACTTTGCCATTGCAATGTGCAAATTGACTAAAGGCTAGACTCCAGTTGTTCAAAAATTTGATTGTCCTATCTGAGTCATGTGCACTGTAAAAGTTCCTATCTGATTTGGAGATGATAGATCCTTTAAGTCAAACATGCTTTGCTCGTCAGATGGGCCATTTCGTACTCTAATTGAGACATGACTTGGTACTGGTGTGCTGATTATCGCTCATAATCTATCATTGATCAGAAACCTAAAGCAAAGTGAGTATTGCTTATACAAATGTTCAATTGATTGTTGTGGAAGATTCACAAAAACATTGTTGACAAATAAGGACATTAATACACCAGTGTTGTCTTTTTGATGGGCTCTTAATGTAGTTTATATGATGTTTAGTTGGTTTTTAAAACTATGTGACAGATAAGCATCAGCTTGCAGGGTAGGTTTTTTGTTTTGTTCACTTACAAAATTATTTTCAGTGTTGAAAGTGGCACACAGGGGTCACAAATCTATAATCTACTATAATCGATTACCAGTTTAATAGTTGGGTTAATCTGATTATTTCTGATGATATGATTATGATACAGACACTATGACTAAGACTAACCAACACCTTAAAGTAGACTTTGGAAGTATTCAAGCCAGCACATCTAACAGCTGCCACCTCACAGCCCAACACCAAGTAAACAAGCTAAAAACCTTGCCTTGTCCCTGTGTGGCATTTTCCCAGGCCTTCTTGGTCAATTCATTTCGGTGATTATCTTAGGCAAACTGGAGGGAAACTGTTTCACTGTTTCACTTGGGACCACGTGACGTGAAACTCATTGGCCGTGACTAGGCAACTAAAAGCTCACTATGCTACTGGGGACTCTGGCACACAACACTTCAAAAGCCTTACATCCCTACATGAAAAATCCCATGATCAAGATGCTGCAGGCCCCTTCCGCTCTTGTTTATTCAGTGGATAGCGATATTAATGCACCCTTTGAAGCAGTTTATTCTTTTAAATCCAAGTTTTAGAACTGAATTATAGCTGCTTCATAATCATACCCAGCTGGTTTTGGAATACTATAATGCCAGCCACTATTTCACCTGGTCCACAAACCCCCTTTTCAAGCATATAGTGACTAGAACAACATGTACCCTTAGCCTACAGTAATAGAAGCTCAATTAACAGGTTTTGGTTTGACAGAAAACGTATTTATCTTAGGATCACTGTCACCCTATGTAAGGGAATCCGGAATCTGGGAAATCTTTCTCTTGGAATCTGGAATAAAGGTCAAGTACTCTGGATCCCAATTATAATTGGAATCCGGAATCCAAGTTCCACTAACAAAGAATCCAGAATGCAGTATCCATGGTGTAGAATTGAGAATCCAAGACTGTCAGATTTCCTTGCACGGGCTGATCACTGTTTTCAACTTGATAAAATGAAAAGACATCATGTGCTTTCATTATTTTATTTTTGCAAATAATAATAAATTATCATCATTGTGACACTAAAAACTGAATAAATGAAAAGTCAGGATTAAAAATATCAAAGGATATCGACACTATGTTTGGCTTCAATTTTTAGCTTTGTTTCGACATCTCACGCGGCATCTCTCACTCCTCATTCCCCTTCAAAATCACCGTGGAAAACATTAAAAGAAGGCCAGGTTAGGCCCATGCATGTTACGATCAAATGAAAAAAAATGTTTCACTCGACAAAAAACTGCTGAGACAAAGCACAGATTATGCAAGATTTCCGTATAACCCCATACATTAATAATATTATGCATACAGCTATTGTTCAAAAGGCAGAACAATACTAAACCTTTGCAAACGGACAGCTAAATTTATTGTTAAGCTGAAGCCTTGCAAGTATTCTTTCACATATCGGAAATCAAAGAAACAAATCTTTAGTAATTTAGAATCGAACACTCAAACCAAATAGCACGAGCAATACCTCTACGCCTTATAATCTTCCCAGCAATTACCATTTCAGATATCACTATCTTCGAATCTTTGCCTTCCAACGATACAGTCACAGTTTTCCGAACAATCAGACCTGAATTCTGTCCACCATTTCGGTCTCTAACACTGAAGAAAGCACTTCTCAGCCTCTACGAAGCCCTCAAAGGATAACCATCTTTGTTTTGGAATGAATAAACCAATGAGAGCGCACGTATGAACGCGCAACAGAATGCACCAATCAGCGATCGTTTTAGTTCGCTGTGTGCCAGGGTCTGGGAAGTACTTCATGTCAAGCCATCATATAGTTGTCCATATACTTAATCTCACTTATCTTCTTTGGTAGCTTTCCTTACTAGAGATACTTTTCTTCTCTAATTTAGTTTAGGTGTATACCTTACTTATGATTCTCTACTAACTTGAGATGTTTTGTTTACTTGAAATGCTTTACTTACTTGAGATGCTTTGCCTCCTTGAGGTGCTTTACTTACTTGAGGTGCTAATTGCCTGCTTGAGGTGCTTTGCTTACTTGAGATGCTCGGCTTACTTAAGGTGCTTTGCTTGCTTGAGGTGCTTTGCTTACTTGAGATGCTTGGCTTACTTCAGGTGCTTTGCCTGCTTGAGGTGCTTTGCCTGCTTGAGGTGCTTTACTTGCTTGAGGTGCTTTGCTTACTTGAGGTGCTTTGCCTGCTTGAGGTGCTTTGCTTACTTGAGATGCTTGGCTTACTTAAGGTGCTTTGCTTGCTTGAGGTGCTTTGCTTACTTGAGGTGCTTTGCTGCTTGAGGTGCTTTGCTTACTTGAGGTGCTTTGCCTGATTGAGGTGCTTTACTTGCTTGAGGTGCTTTGCTTACTTGAGGTGCTTTGCCTGCTTGAGGTGCTTTGCTTACTTGAGATGCTTGGCTTACTTAAGGTGCTTTGCTTGCCTGAGGTGCTTTGCTTACTTGAGGTGCTTTGCCTGCTTGAGGTGCTTTGCTTACGTGAGGTGCTTTACTTACTTGAGGTGCTTTGCCTGCTTGAGGTGCTTTGCTTGCTTGAGATGCTTTGCTTACTTGAGGTGCTTTGCCTGCTTGAGGTGCTTTGCTTACTTGAGGTGCTTTACTTTCTTGAGGTGCTCTGCTTACTTGAGGCGCTTTGCCTGCTTGAGGTGCTTTGCTTACTTGAGATGCCTGGCTTACTTAAGGTGCTTTGCTTGCTTGAGGTGCTTTGCTTACTTGAGGTGCTTTGCCTGCTTGAGGTGCTTTGCTTACGTGAGGTGCTTTACTTACTTGAGGTGCTTTGCCTGCTTGAGGTGCTTTGCTTACTTGAGATGCTTGGCTTACTTAAGGTGCTTTGCTTACTTGAGATGCTTTGCTTACTTGAGGTGCTTTGCTTGCTTGAGATGCTTTGCTTACTTGAGGTGCTTTGCCTGCTTGAGGTGCTTTGCTTACTTGAGGTGCTTTACTTGCTTGAGGTGCTTTGCTTACTTGAGATTCTTGGCTTACTTAAGGTGCTTTGCCTACTTGAGGTGCTTTGCCTGCTTTAGGTTCTTTACTTCCTTAAGGTGCTTTGCTTACTTGAGGTGCTTTGCCTGCTTGAGGTGCTTTGCTTACTTGAGATGCTTTGCTTACTTGAGATGCTTGGCTTACTTAAGGTGCTTTACTTGCTTGAGGTGCTTTGCTTACTTGAGGTGCTTTGCCTGCTTGAGGTGCTTTGCTTACTTGAGATGCTTAGCTTACTTAAGGTGCTTTGCCTACTTGAGGTGCTTTGCCTGCTTTAGGTTCTTTACTTGCTTGAGGTGCTTTGCTTACTTGAGGTGCTTTGCCTGCTTGAGGTGCTATGCCTGCTTGAGGTGCTTTGCTTACTTCAGATGCTTGGCTTACTTAAGGTGCTTTGCTTACTTGAGGTGCTTTGCCTGCTTGAGGTGCTTTGCTTACTTGAGATGCTTGGCTTACTTAAGGTGCTTTGCTTACTTGAGATGCTTTGCTTACTTGAGGTGCTTTGCTTGCTTGAGATGCTTTGCTTACTTGAGGTGCTTTGCCTGCTTGAGGTGCTTTGCTTACTTGAGGTGCTTTACTTTCTTGAGGTGCTTTGCTTACTTGAGGCACTTTGCCTGCTTGAGGTGCTTTGCTTACTTGAGATGCTTTGCTTACTTGAGATGCCTGGCTTACTTAAGGTGCTTTGCTTGCTTGAGGTGCTTTGCTTACTTGAGGTGCTTTGCCTGCTTTAGGTTCTTTACTTGCTTGAGGTGCTTTGCTTACTTGAGGTGCTTTGCCTGCTTGAGGTGCTATGCCTGCTTGAGGTGCTTTGCTTACTTGAGATGCTTGGCTTACTTAAGGTGCTTTACTTGCTGGAGGTGCTTTACTTGCTTGAGGTGCTTTGCTTACTTGAGGTGCTTTGCTTGCTTGAGATGCTTTGCTTACTTGAGGTACTTTGCCTGCTTGAGATGCTTTGCTTACTTGAGATGCTTTGCCTGCTTAAGCTGCTTTGCTTGCTTGAGGTGCTTTGCTTACTTAAGGTGCTTTCCCGCTTACTTGGGGTGCTTTGCTTACTTGGGATGCTTTGCTTTGCTTTGTTTTTCTGTGACCAAAAGTTATTATTCTTATTATTCGCTATCTAATATACATTGAACTGAAAGAAGTCTTTGATTGATCTTTTTATAGGAAACACCCAAGGAAACCTGAGGTTGGCACGCTATTGAAAGATCATGATGGAAAGATCATGCATCATACCTAGGGCCCGGCATAATGCGGATTTACAATTTTCTTTCTACTTTTTTTTCTTTTGAATAGTTACATTCCGCATTGCCACTCTAAAAGATTGTAAAGTAAAGTACTTTATTTGAAAAAAAAAATACTTTTGAAGAGCAAAAGTTTGAGAAAAAAAACAGTTTTTCCGCTTGAAATGCAGTCTTAGAACACCCCCACCCCTTTGGGACTCTTTGGATCGCATCTCCCCGTAAAAATCCTGCCTACGGGCCTGATAGCCTCTTCTTTAAACACTGTTATAAAAAAGTTATTTTTGATAAGGGTGTGCGAGCTAAAGCTCTGGGCGGATGAAGGAAGAGAAAAATTTGCAGTCTGAAAGTGGCACTCACAAGATGTTGAACTCATGTGGAAGGAAAAGATATCAGTCAGATTTGAGATGAAACGCTCGTTCTTATTAAATGGTTAAATAATGTCCGTATTCCCCTGTGGTCATTCCGAGTTAGCAATTGGATATGTACCAAACGCGCGTGAAACAAGAGTTTTTGATTAACTATGATTTATTTTGAATTAAATGTTTAATAACTTGTGATCAAAATATTTGTGTACACTTAGCAAAACTGTCCATCCTATGACTGTATTTTTATTATCCTATGAATGTATTATTAAATAGTTAAATAATTAACTTTGCATAAAGGTAGACCTTTAAAGAATCATTATGGGCTCCTTACAGGCTCCCTTGGCATTCATCTTTTACTGAAAAGATTGCATTCGTAATCAATGTACTGAATGTACTTTTGGCGAGAATAATAGACTAAAACATAACATGAAATCCGAATTAAATGGGATCATAGCGCTAGAAAGCCGCTATATACACAAAAAATGGATAGGCTTATTGAAACGAACCACTGAAACTACCGGGCCTGTTTAGAAGTTAATTTGTGTCTATGAGTCAACAAAGTCCTCGCTAACATTAACTAACTGCTAACATAACTAAGGGCAAGGGCTCTTTTCACCGCTGTCAGAACTGACCGGCCAGACCGTTCTTGTGATATGGAGAATATCACTTAAAATCAGAACTATCCAGCCAGATCAGTCAAATCTTAAATAGTATACACTTAACTGACAGTATTTCTTCTGCAAAAACCCTTTGAAAAAGCCGATTTCATTTGCCAATTGACTTGTCCGGCAATGGTACGGCCGCCGACCAGTTCTGACACCGAATGGGAAGCGCCTTAAGTAACTAAAATCTTCCCCTATTAACTTTACTTAAACGTCCAAATTCTTTTCTTCATTTTTTATGCAAGCTTCAAATGCAAGAGTGGGGTGTAATTCAAAACAATTTATTTTTCTCTTCGGGATTTGTATCAACGCGTATAGGCTTTGTGGGGAATGGCAGTCATTTTAAAGACTGAAATCCCTTGTTTTACCGTGGCCAATAGTCACTTGACTTCATAGGCAAGCACAAAAGTCCCCGCCTTTCGATGTTTCTGTTTCAAAAAGCCGGATTTTGCTTCAAATGTGTAATTTTAAATTCAACATCGTATTGAAATAGCGTCGAATGTATAAAAAACTCAATTTTGCAAGTTTTGAAAAACAAATCTTTTGAATTATCTTTTTGATCGTTAACCGTGTCTACTTCCATTTCAAGTATGCTACGACACGCTCAGTTCTTTAATCTCTTTAATTTGTTCTTTGACCGCCCGCTAAGAAATGTAGTTTTGTTTTAAATGGAAATAATGTCCTTTCAGTTTTCACGACCTTTTAAATTACGAAGTAGATAAAATGGAATAGAAAGATCACCTAATTTGATTTCAGAAACTACACTTCAATTGCAGTCGGTCATTCATGATAGGTTCTTTATAGCAGGAGCCTTACAAATACCTTTTCTCGCGTAAGAAAACTGCGATAAAAAGTCATGTGACCCAGTCATTTCTCCTCTTTTTCAGTAACGGACGACAAGTTTTGGGTTGTACGAAGGAAATCTTATTAACAGTGTCACTATTCATGTGTATATTAAGGGAAAACTGCTCTAAAAATCATTACTTATAGCTTTCTAAATAATAGTCTTTTTTTAAAGCATTTTCGAGCACGAGGAACGCACCTACACCCTGTAATGGAAGTTCTATAAATGTTAAAGTATGTATTTATATTTCCTTGCCCTATCCCATTTTTTGCTATATTTTAAGCATAAAGGGATTTTTTGGTTATTCAAAACTAATGTTTCTATTTTTTGTGTTATAATTATGTCATGTGAATAAATGCTTTCTGGAAATTTTGATAGCGTGGAAATCCAGCATGGGTTTTTAAGGGGGTTAAATTTTGGTCCACCGATTTTTGGGGGTTTTGTTTGAAGCCCTAGGGATTTTTTTAACCATTAAATCATTCCTGTCACTTTTAATCTGAATGTACCCTCTCCCCCACTGGGCTTAATTAAGCCTAGAGATCAAACTTTTGTGCATCTTATGTTTACGGCTATCATATATGTTCACGCATGAATTCGCCTGTTGATCAAACTAACCTGATTTTTTTAATGGTTCATTAATTAATTTTAAAATTTTTAAATTCCCCTTTATGATTATTGAAAAGTTGGTACAGCACATACCCCCTAAGTTTTCTATTGTTTTTTTAAGCAGCAAGTTAATGCAGCTCAAGCCGTGCCAGTGATCACTAGTAAGTATTTAACCTTCTTTTGCCTGTGATTAAGTAGTTAACATTAAAAAATATTCTCAGCAAAAATGATTCAGATAGTACATTATTAGCACATATGCCTGGTTTTCACTGGGGACGCAAGCACAAGTGTATAAGCTCTAAAGTCTTGTGTCAAAGGAAACCAAAGGCTTTCATTTGCATCTAGAAGTCATAGGTGTATCCAACGTATCTTGTATTATTAGTCTCAGAAAACATTGCAGTTTCTGACCAGATGCCAGGGGAAGCCGATCCCCAGCAGGTGGAAGAAACCAACATTAAGCTTCAAGTTAATGCTAACTCACAAGGAAATACTACCCAATGTGAGCCCTTAAATGATAATAGTAATAATAATAATAATAATAATAATAATAATAATAATAATCCATTTATATAGCGCCTTTTCTACAAGATTCAAAGGCCCTGTTTACAAAAAATTAGATAGAACTAAAAAGTAAAAATAATCACAAGAAATTGACATTAAAACTAGACGTTAACTACAAAGTAGATAAATGTAGACAATAGATAAAAAACCAGATAACAAATAAAAACGTCACGATTCATAAGCTCGCATAAAAAGAAATGTTTTAAGTTTGCGTTTAAAATCATCAATTGAGTTTGCAGATTTAATATCCTCAGGTAAGTTATTCCAAAGTTCCGGAGCAGCAACAGAAAAAGCTCGTTTACCATACGAATTGAGATTAAAATAGGGTTTAACTAATACATTTCTATTAGAGGATCTAAGATTGCAGCTGGGTGTATACAGTTGAAGGAGTTCCTGTATATAGATTGGAGCTCGATCATGTAGTACTTTGTTAGTAATTAACATAATTTTAAATTCAATGCGAAAGGAGACATGGAGCCAGTGAAGATCCCTCATGACTGGAGTCATGGCAAAATCTTGGACACTGGTTGACAAGGCGAGCAGCAGAATTTTGAACATGTTGAAGCTTCCGAATAAGATACGATGGTAGGCCGTACAATAAAGAATTACAATAATCAAGTTTAGAAACTACGAAGGCATGAATAATGATCTTTGCAGCATCACAAGTAAGATATTTGCGTATGAAACCAATGTTACGAAGATGGAAAAAGGACGATTGACAGACTGCATTGACATGAAGTACCATACAAAGGGAATGATCAAAGATAACTCCAATATTGCGTGCACTGGGGGAGCAGGATACAGTCTCATTACATATATCAACAGAAGATAGTGGTGGCCGAGGTCGATAGGAAGAGGATATTACGAGAACTTCGGACTTGTCTTTATTTAATTTCAGCTTGTTGGAAAGCATCCATGCGTCCATGTCCCGAACACAGTTTACCAATTTGGCGTTACTCAGATTCATATCAGAAACAGACGACGTCCTGAACGTAATATATAGCTGAGTGTCATCAGCATAAAAGTGATAGAACATTTGATGACGTCGAGCAATCTCGCCAAAAGGGGATGTGTACATTGAATATAACAACGGGCCAAGAACGGATCCCTGCGGTACACCAAACTCAAGAACATGAGAAGCAGAGCACGCACCATTAACCTGCACAAACTGTGTACGATCAGAAAGATATGATCGAAACCATTCCAATACAGTTCCAGTAATTCCAAAGCGATTGGACAGTCGCGAAAGGAGGATACCATGATCAACAGTATCAAATGCAGCCGAAAGATCGAGAAGTACTAGGATAACTGAATTATGTTGATCTATTGCCATGGCTATGTCATTGTGGACTCTAATAAGAGCCGTCTCTGTACTATGGTTTCTCTTATAGGCCGATTGATATGTTTCACCAAGGTCATTAATATCTAAGTATTGAATAAGCTGTTTAGCAACACATTTTTCAATAGTTTTGGATATGAAACGAAGATTAGAAATAGGCCTATAGTTCTTGAAGTCGATCGAATCCAGAGAGGGCTTTTTGAGCAATGGCTTAAGTATAGCTTGTTTAAGTATTCCAGGCATCCGACCAGTTTCCAAGGAAAGGTTGACAATCTGGTGTATTACTGGGAGAATAGGAGGAAACAGACATTTAAGTACATGACCAGGAACAGGATCTAACTCACAGGACTTAGGGGTAGTTGAGCCGATGATACTCAAGAGTTCATCCGGTGGAACAGTCGAAAACATGTTCAGTTGACAGCCTGTAGTACCGTTATCTACAGCAGTATCCAAAGGTGGGACTTGGTCAAGGTCACGACGGATTCTTCGGATCTTGTCACCAAAGAATAGAACAAAATCATTGGCCAAAGAAGACGAGGAATCATGCTTTGGGTACTTCGCCTCATGACGTCGATGAAGTAGTTTACTAAAAACTGCGAAAAGCGATCTCATGTTAGACTGATTCTCAGCAACTAGATTTGAATAATAGTTACTTCTTGATGAAGATAGCAAGTCCTTAAGAACTTTACATTTACGCGTGTAAGCTTCACGATCACGCATAGAACGGGAAGCACGCCACCGTCGCTCAAGCTGTTTTTGTTTGTTTTAAATTCATGTATCAATTTATCTACCAACTTGAAGTGTTTGCAGATTTTTGTTTTTATGATATTTCATTTATCAGTGAGTTAATTGTTATAAAGTATATTATATAATGTGACTCAATTTCAATACTTGAATGAAAATTTTTGTTTTATTCGTTTTCTTTCATTGTTCTCTTTGCCCTTTGCTTCTACCTTATTCTTTTTAACAGTGAATAAAAAATTTTGCCGCATACTGCATGTGCAATTTTTTTCAACAAATTTGAATTAACATATTTTGATTAATAATCTGTTTAAAGTATCTTTATATTCTAATTCGCTGCCCCGCTCAAACGAATATAAAACATTTATCATGTAACAAGCAACCTCAATTGGGGTGTGTCAACACGAGCCGTGTGCGACCCTCTTTATTATGCCTTCATCAACAGAATGGATGGAAATAATACAACAAACAGAATGAAAACTCGGAAATGTAAAAAATTACAGCAAGAAAAACAACCCAACAAAATGACCTAAACTATGCTCGTATAACAATGATTCAGTAAACATACAGAACGTGCTAAACCTTTCATATAGCAGCATGCAAAAAACTACGTCTAAGAGAAACCCCTGATCACTGGGTATTTAATTTTGAGGGCGTAGGGACGGTCGTAAGACGCGAATGAATATAAATGAGAACAACTCAAATATATATAGCCTACCGCTAATGAAGCAACAGAACAGCATACCATGTAACACCCCAAAGAAAAGGTTACATAACCCATGATAAATACATTTCATGTGTACCAATGTACCCTCTGGAAGTTCTGAAGTTGTGGAGGTACGTATTTTTTATGTCTTGCTTTAGTAATCATTCATTATAAGGTGGACAAATTGTTCTGCTCTTTTTCAACAGCTTTGGCTGAAATCAATAAAATTTTAAGTGCTTTTCAGAAATATTTCAAATTATATATGCTTTAATTACACCAGCAGAATTGCACAAGACTAAAATTCTAGAAATGTCATAGTGCATTATACATTTACAGTTTGTACAATTGTTGTTTCTTGACCGTGAATTAAATAATTTCGACAAAATATTGACATTTATTAATATCACCTACACATGCATGTTTCAGTTCTGTTGTTGGGTTTTTTTTTTCAAGGTACAAGTAAATATAATTCAGTGCAGCCTTTGCAGGTGATTTCCGGTAAGCATTGAGCCGAATTATAAATGTACCTTTAAAGGCTACATTCTGTTATTACCAATAAATATTTGAGTAGATTAAGGGTTAGTGTTTAAGAGAGCAAATGATCAATTTTCAAATAACAATGCACTTCAACTGAGCTAACCAGAACTCAAAGCAGATAAATGCACATGCAAATACATGTAATTATAATCAAGTGAGAGGAAGTGCACAGTGGAGTAATGTTCCAATAATTTTTATTGGATTTACCAATACTTCAAAATGTTCGGGGAACAGTTTTTCGAACAATAAAAGTTGTTGTCAAGAGATCCAGCGATCTCAGTCAATTGTTTAAACTTGACTGTGAAGTTAAGAACAGAGCAACAGCTGAATGTGGAATAATAGTATCCAGAGTTTCAGTTTTCACTCTTTTATTTACATGCTTCGTCTTCAGGTGACAGCGACGAAGAAAAACAGGTAATTTTTGGAGTTTTGCTTTAACTTAATATAAATTCAGGGTTCTCCCATGTTTCTACCATAACGGGAAAACGACTGAGCTTTTCCAAGTGGTAAAATATGTGTAACAATTTTAGGCGGTCGTAGAAGAGATGCAACAGCCCATAAATTTTACAATATGAACTTCTTTTTTAGGCACTTGATGAAGAAATCCTTGCAACAAGCGAACAAGCGGAACAAGCAGGTAAGAGTTTTTTGAAGTTCGAACGAACATTCCTTCCCTGAGTTGTTGGATGATCACAGAGATGACCTCTGAAAGGTTCTCCTGCCATGTTGTTTTTTTTTTAAGCCTGACTTAAGTCAATTTCATGGGATTATAATTTTACCGTGGTATTGTTTCTGCTTAGGTACTGGAGGCAAATAACAGTTAGTTTCACTCATATTTATGTGTGTACCATCTTTTAGGAACAAAACATATGCGTGTAAAAAGGTAAATGTAAGGATTGAGCCAGTTTCGGCGAGATCAAGAACTGGGATTTGACGATCGATTGTGGATAATTTCCTATGACCACAATGACAACTTTTTAAATTGCTTTGTAAGGTGATAAAAATGCATAAATAATCTTCTTCGGAACTGTGGGGGTATACATGTAGCTAGAACCGGTTTTGTTGATTTCTTAATTCGCGAAAAAATGCATGGAGAACTTAAAAGTTTCAACTATCAGGAGTTTCCAAAAATGGAGGGTTAGAAAAATCGGTTTAAAAATGACAGTGTCTGACAGAAGCAAATCTAGGGGAAACGATGTTGGTTCGAAGAAACGGGCTTCTACAACAACGGAGTATTCGAAAAAGCCTGGATAGGGAACCTTTCAAACCTTAAAGGATAAACTATTTTAAGGGAGTGGTTCCCCACCCCTCCAAACTACCACCACCCTCCTGTCCAGGTAATGGGGGACAGAATGTGATTGTACATCTTGCAAGAAAACTATTGAACTTTTGTTTTAGTGTATGCAGAAGCTCATTCGACGCAACCAAAGAAAACAAATCGAAAAGGTACAATCAGAGGCATATTATATGCTTCCGGTACAATATAAAGCAGTTGTTTAAACAACACATGATAATAAAAGGAAAAGCAAGTTACTGTGAAAAGTAAAATCTTGCACCGGTATTTCTATGTATGTTTTTTGGACAAGATTAAACCATAGTCTTTTGGTTGGATCACATCGTTTTTTTTAAGGTAACAACTCGCGTTCATTCAAACTCGCTAGCATTGTAGAGTAGAAGAGGACAAAAACTGGCTAACAGCTACAAACGGAAGCAAGCCGCAAGGAAGCAACTTTCGGAATTTTATGGTATCCAATCAAAAACATCGGATGTTTGTCCCTCAGTATTCACAAGATAAAAAAAAGTATTATAGTTCAAAACGTAAATCAACGCCCGTACGTTTACTTGAAATGAACCCTAAAATCTAGTTTTTTTTTCCACACCAAAGATAGGAAATCAGATGTTTCAACTATTCAGTTCATTGTCTTTTTTATCCTTTATTTTTACATCCTTGTAACTGAACATTCCCACTTTCTCATTCACACTCAGCTATTTACTTCTTATTGAATTCATCTTACCATTGCATTACTTCATTCACGCGCGTACGCGTCTTCTTTACAGTTTGACCTGACAACACTAGCTTTGTTTTTCAATTACAACAAGGGATCAGTGTAATTATTTTGTACTAAATTTAAATTTAATTTAATTCATTTTTATAAAATAGAATTTTGAGCATCACGTAATAAAGATATTTATTTGTCCATTAGTTCTGTGATTTTGCCATTGTCTAATAGTTAAGTATCGGTCAACGTCACAGATAAAAGTTAATTTGGAAAAATTCGTTGGAAAGGGAATGCGCCTCCAAAGCAGCGTTTTTCATTGCTACTAGGGGACAAGTAGTAGGATACCAAATCAAATTGCAGGATTATACTGACAATAAATAACTCCATGTAAATCCCGGGGGATACCGACACTCCCTTGTATAAGCCAAACAGTTCAGTTCTGGTATGTGTCGTCCCAAAGGGTATGGTTTCTTTTTGCGCACTTTTTGGTCTTTAAACGGGTATAGATTTTGCCCATTTTGGTCTAGAATCGAGTATGATTTTCGAGGGAGTTACAGGAGTGCATGAACTTAATTATCGTTTCAACTCCAAATTAGTAAGCAATAAAGATAAATATGCGATTTCGAAATGGCTTTAAAGAATTTTTTTTTCTTTGAGATGATGACATTACTTCTGCCTAAAGATCAGGTCTGAAAACGGGTATGGATTTGGTCTGGTCTGGTCGGAAAACGGGTTTTGTTTTGTCGTTTGTTCTATATTTTTTTTTGTTGCGCGGAAGCACCTCAAGTAACCAAAGTAAGCACAGCACCTCAAGCAAGCAAAGCACCTCAAGTAATTAAGAAAAGCACCTCAAGTAAGCAAAGCACCTCAAGCAAGCAAAGGATCTCAAGCAAGCAAAGCACCGCAAGCAAGCTAAAGCACCGCAAGTAAGCAAAGCACCTCAAGCAGGCAAAGCACCTCAAGTAAGCTAAAGCACCTAAAGCAAGTAAAGCACCTCAAGTAGGCAAAGCACCTTAAGTAAACAAAGCACCTCAAGCAAGCAAAGCATCTCAAGCAAGCAAAGCATCTCAAGTAAGCAAAGCACCTCAAGTAAGCTAAAGCACCTTAAGTAAGCAAAGCATCTCAAGCAAGCAAAGCACCTCAAGTAAGCTAAAGCACCTTTAGTAAGCAAAGCACCTCAAGTAAGCAAAGCACCTCAAGCAAGCAAAGCACCTCAAGTAAGCAAAGCATCTCAAGTAAGCAAAGCATCTCAAGTAAACAAAGCATCTCAAGTAAGCAAAGCACCTCAAGCAGGCAAAGCACCTCAAGTAAGCTAAAGCACCTCAAGTAAGCTAAAGCACCTCAAGTAGGCAAAGCACCTCAAGCAAGCAAAGCACCTCAAGTAAGCTAAAGCACCTTTAGTAAGCAAAGCACCTCAAGCAAGCAAAGCACCTCAAGTAAGCAAAGCATCTCAAGTAAGCAAAGCATCTCAAGTAAACAAAGCACCTCAAGTAAGCAAAGCACCTCAAGCAGGCAAAGCACCTCAAGTAAGCTAAAGCACCTCAAGTAGGCAAAGCACCTCAAGCAAGTATAAAGCACCTCAAGCAAGCAAAGCACCTCAAGTAAGCTAAAGCACCTTAAGTAGGCAAAGCACCTCAAGCAAGTATAAAGCACCTCAAGCAAGCAAAGCACCTCAAGTAAGCTAAAGCACCTTAAGTAAGCAAAGCATCTCCAGTAAGCAAAGCACCTCAAGCAAGCTAAAGCACCTTAAGTAAGCAAAGCATCTCAAGTAAGCTAAAGCACCTTAAGTAAGCAAAGCACCTCAAGTAACTAAAGCACCTCAAGCAGGCAAAGCACCTCAAGTAAGTACAGCACCTCACGTAAGCAAAGCACCTCAAGCAGGCAAAGCACCTCAAGTAAGCAAAGCACCTCAAGCAAGCAAAGCACCTTAAGTAAGCCAAGCATCTCAAGTAAGCAAAGCATCTCAAGTAAGCAAAGCACCTCAAGCAGGCAAAGCACCTCAAGTAAGCAAAGCACCTCAAGCAAGTAAAGCACCTCAAGCAGGCAAAGCACCTCAAGCAGGCAAAGCACCTGAAGTAAGCCAAGCATCTCAAGTAAGCAAAGCACCTCAAGCAGGCAAAGCACCTCAAGTAAGTAAAGCATCTCACGTAAGCAAAGCACCTCAAGCAAGCAAAGCACCTCAAGTAAGCTAAAGCACCTTAAGTAAGCAAAGCATCTCAAGTAAGCAAAGCACCTCAAGCAAGCTAAAGCACGTTAAGTAAGCAAAGCATCTCAAGTAAGCTAAAGCACCTTAAGCAAGCAAAGCATCTCAAGTAAGCAAAGCACCTCAAGCAAGCAAAGCACCTCAAGTAAGCTAAAGCACCTCAAGCAGGCAAAGCACCTCAAGCAAGCAAAGCATCTCAAGTAAGCAAAGCATCTCAAGCAAGCAAAGCATCTCAAGTAAGCTAAAGCACCGCAAGTAAGCAAAGCACCTCAAGCAAGCAAAGCATCTCAAGCAAGCAAAGCACCTCAAGTAAGCAAAGCATCTCAAGTAAGCAAAGCATCTCAAGTAAGCAAAGCATCTCAAGCAAGTAAAGCACCTCGAGCAGGCAAAGCACCTCAAGCAAGCAAAGCACCTCAAGCAGGCAAAGCACCTGAAGTAAGCCAAGCATCTCAAGTAAGCAAAGCACCTCAAGCAAGGAAAGCACCTTAAGTAAGCAAAGCACCTCAAGTAAGCAAAGCACTTTAAGTAAGCAAAGCACCTCAAGTAAGCAAAGCACCTCAAGCAAGCAAAGCATTTCAAGCAAGTAAAGCAGCTTAAGTAAGGGATGCAGGCAAAATATATAGACAACTATATGATGGCTTGACATGAAGTACTTACCCAGGGTCTTCTCTCCTGCCGCCGCCATATTGGAAAGCGAGAAGACCCTGGGGACGAGGTTGAACCCGGGGACTCTGGGTGGATTCTAGTGCCAGTTTCGCGCGGATGTCTCACGAATCACGCTGGTTTAAAATACTCGCACAGTGGCGGCATTTTACTACTGCATGCTACTACCAGAGTCAATTTCATTTTTCGCTTTTAAACTTTTTTTCTAATCCGGGTGAGGTTTAAAGCCCTTATTTGCACAAGAAAGCAAAAGCCTGAAGGATTCTGGAAGTAGCATTAGCCAAAAGACGTCATTTTGCAAATCGTCTTTTCATCTCTTTGTTCAGGACGTCTTTTAAGATTTCCCTCGAAGTACTCATAAATCATGTGGTTCCGCGCTCCCTGATAAAGGAAATGAAAATGGGACTTTGTTCGTGTTATACACATTTGTTATTACAGTGCGACCACTCGAACCAGGGGCACTTGGAAGAAGAGTATCCAATCACAACGTTTTTGTTTTTGTTTTCTTTCTTTGAAAACAAAAGATTCTCAAGTATTTTTTGCAAACGGGCCAATAAAATTCCAGATTCAACAATGCAATCGTTGAAAACTTTAAAACCGTTTGAAATTAGCTGTCCTGTCAGGAAACAGCCCTCCAATTCATGAATGTTATTTGTCCGTTTGCAAAAAATACTTGAGAATCTTTTGTTTTCGAAAACCGTCTTGATAGGATAATCTTCATCCAAATGCCCCGGTTCGAGAAGTCGCACTGTAAAGGGGATCAATTAATTTGAGGAAAATTATCTACGTGTGCTGCGAATAGCCTGCGTAGCAAGTGTTTCCGGCAATGCTCGGGAAGTTATGAGTTTTAGGGCTAAATAAACAAACAAGTAATACGCCATTACTGATGAGTTCAAAAAACTCACTTTCGAAACGCGGCTAAGTGCAAAACCTTTGTTGTAAAAATCAGTTTGTTTGCATGAGGACAAAAAATAGTTTTGTTATCAATGGCTTCGAACATAGCCTCGCTTTGAAACAGGAGCTTGAGATGTAATGACGGCATCATAAGAATTTTTTTTTTCAAATTTTAATTAATGCCAGCATTAAATTTTTAACAAATTACGTTAATCATTATATAAAAAATGCTATTTTCATTGTCAATAGACTACTAAATGTTTGGACAAGATGACAGATATTCTAGATATTCTCTATTTTGGATATTCTAAAGTTCTTAACTTGAGAGGTGAAATCAAACATGCCTTCTTTTGCTCCTTTTTAACCGCCGATGAGCTAAACATAGTTAGCCTAGACTATTTAGTACCCAATTACTCTTGGTGTTGGAAAGCGGAGAAAAATCATTCGAATTTGGTTAAATCAAAATACGCAGCACATTTTTTATTCAATTTTTCGATATAATCCTTGTTGTTCATCCTTTGGACAACTGTTGACTGTTTAACAGTAATATCCACTTTTGCTTGCCCATCGATTGGATTTATCTCAACCTGGCCCATGAGAAAGAACGTTACTTTGGGCAACGAGGGACAGGGACAGCCTGGTGTCTTGCCATGGGGGACACTGATGACCGCAGTACCCACAGAGAGAGACCCATTTGTGTTTTTCAGGATCTTGCTGATTGAAACTAAGTATCGTGTAGTATTCTTAGTCGAATTGTCTGGTAGGTTTCTCTGGACTTTGCCTACGAAAGCTGAAAATGAGAGAAAAAATCACCAAAAAGTCAGACACAAATTACTTATTAGATGAGAATAGGACAGTTCGTTTGGAGGCAGCGTTGACGCGCGACCAGTTAAAACCGGTGCTGGAATCGCAATTCGGAAGCTCACGGTTCAAACCCCGTTCTAACCGCTGGCTGCTTTTGTTTTTGATAGCCACTACGCTTGTATAATAGCCAACTGGTTTGACTCCTGCTAGTTGTGATTCCTAACCTTCCTAATATGTTTATTTCAGTTATTTGTTTTTGTCGTTATCTGTGGGTCACACAGAAAACAACTGGGTTATCTGTAGTTGTACTACCACTATAAACTAAGTCAATTTTCTTTCATGTTCTTTGCAAAGAGAATAGAAGGAAGGCTTGGATATAAACTGGCAACTTACCATAATCACTTTCTTTGCAAGCCACCCGAATTTTCACCTGGCGCGAACATTTTGGACAGCCGGCATTCCTTGCCTTATCTTGAAAGGAAAATGAAGAATTACTTAACAAGGATTACGTACACAGGTGCAATTTTAGTGTAGGTGGAGTGTAGGTGAGGATTTGCATTGATACATTATACTCCAGCACTCGTTGAAACCTAAAACTTTACTCATACTTAATACAGAATGTTATCAGGCGGATCCGCTCGATGCATCTGACTGTCCCTTGTCCCTTTTAATCTTACACAAAATTGAAAAAAGGAAAGGAAAAAGAAACGAAAAAATAAAAATAATAAAAAAATTACCATCTAGAAGAACTGCCAGAAACCTTATTAAAAAAAAAAAAAAACTGGTTACTAATTCTAAGTTATATTAACCTGGAAAGCAACAGAAAAATAGAATGAAAGGCTACTTCAGTTAAGTATGTGAATGTAAACTATTTTATTCGTGTAAAATCATGTTCAATATTAAGTTAACCTTACTATTAATTACCAAATAAAAACTCATATATTATCAGCTAATTACCGGTTGGTGGGCATCTTTGATTGCACTTTTCTTTGGTTTCAAAGTTGTTTTCTCTTCCAAAACAGCCTCCATAGTTGAACCGTTTGCAGCGCCCAGCTTTTGGGTTAAAAGCCCATCGAGTCACATTCGTCTCACAAGGTCCCGGATCAGCCGGCTGCGCACAAACATCCACTGGAGAATAAGCAATAATTCAAAATAACAGCTCGTTATTTAATTTCTCACAATTCCATCATGATCAGTGTCTTTGAAAGAGGAGAACATGAAGAATCCAGACCTAGTTAATAAGCTGCCTTAGTTTTTTGAGCCTTAAAACAAGTAGAAACGTAAATTAAGGCAATTATACACTAAATTGTACGCTTTCGTATGTTAGAAATAGAACGCCAGGCAAGAAAGCAAGGCACCTGGAAGATGGCGGGTGGAGAGTTTAACGCGTACTGTACAACTTCCACCTACTTGTAACCGCTCTGTGGTGGTAGCCAACTCGAAAGCTTGGCTCCTTTAGGTGCTACGCACTTTTTTCCTTTGTTATGATGAATTCCGTATATTAGCTCTGTTTTACTTCTTATGTCTTTTTTTTTCTTATTGTTTTTTTGTTTTGTAATTGAATAAGTGTGAATAAATGAACTTGAACTTGAACTAGAAGACTGGATATTAATCAGCTCGCTAATGCTGATTAGTAGTTTTCGCGCGAACTGCTCACCCATGGGGTTGATGGAAATCGATCTCATGTGATTTATGATCGTGGGTATCCACGATTCTGAAACTTAATTCGACGGTCACCAAAGGTTACGGTGTGTGGGCGACAACGATCGAAGGTCAAAACGCTTTTGCTCCATCGCTGTGCTTCGCGCAAGTTTCACGTGCGGACAGTCAAAACACGCGTGATCAGATTACGAGAGGGTAGAAACGCGCCTTTTCAAATTCCATTCATTCTTAGTGGAAGTCCAAACGAATGTTGGCTACATACATGCGACGCATACGTAACAACAACCTGGAAATTAGGATTGAGGGCTTAGGATTGCCCGCAATTAAACCATAGTGAATAGAGTGGAATGGTTTTGAAGGCCGTCAGACTCCTTTGTTATATGTTTTTGTGGACCTGAGAGTGCATAACTATCAGTAGCATTCCTATCATTTTGATCTTATTAACCAATAAAAATGTAGAATTTATTCATTTTACTAGTCACAATTTGTGAACAGAAAGTAAAAGAGTGTTCACCGTCAGGCATACGCTCGATTTCCACTGCTCTCTCCGTCTCGCCTAGGTCCTCCCCGAGAATGGACTGTTCGGAAGAGGAGAGAAGGTTTTTCTGAGTTTTTTCCTAGAGGATAAAACATCAGCACTTGCCGTTTGAGTAGCTGTTCATTCATCCCTCGCGCGCGTTTTGAGACAAGTTTAGTGATGGTCAGTTTCCATGGTTACGAGATATGACGTCATAAATAGCAGGTGGTCAAGCCATTTTTAAGTGAAAATACATGTATTTTGAACTTCTTTCAATATAAAAGTAAATCTTGTGGCTAAAATCATGCAAAGTGGTTATTTATGTGTTATTTTTCATTTCAAGTTTAAAAAAACACCATTTCAGTTTTAAGCTGATTTCGAAATCCTGGTAAAATCCAAGATGGCGACAATTGTTGGTCACAGGCCTCCAGCAGCGCCACCACCCATAAAATGTACCTCATCTTGTTAAGAAGATCAAAGGCTTTCCACTAAAGGTAAAATCGTTGCGAAATACTGCAACATATTAAAACTCTGAGGAGGGGTTCCATCCACCCCCGCCCCTCCCCTCCTCTTCGTACCACGGTGGGGATTTGAATTTGTGTGTTATGTCCGAGGGTTAAACTGCAGCACCATTGTTATCTTTATTTTTGCCGCCTTTCATAACCTGTCTCCTCTACTGACTATGATTAAACGAAAAAAGCCTTAAACGATTAGCTACGTTTGATCACGGTGGAGGGGCAGTAAGCTACCTGAACATGTACGGTTGCAATCGTCCATGCTAGTGAAGCCATTCCATCCACTTGGATGACACCCTCCGGCAACAATTGACTCGCACATTTTAGAGGTCATGTTGAAATAAAAGTGGTTGAAGTGAGCCCTGCAGTTGCTTATGGGAACGATCTGGCAAATTCCACCTACAACAAAGTGAAAAAAATCTGTTGGAGTAACGCACGTCATCCATGATGCGAACAAAATAAACTAAACTTTAGTTACAAACTCTAGTTCCAGTTTAAGTCTCGTGCTGGTTAATCTTAGTTTTTGTCCCTTGTTAGAAAGTATTTACATCAGCATTACCGTATTGCCATAACATTTTTGCAATGGCGTGCGTTTAGCATAATTAGTCTCATTTCTGACCCATAGGACCACCAATCCACCATATAAAACACAGTAATTTTCCATTTTCCTGTTCAAGTATGTTAAACAATTTAATTCCCAGCTTGGGTAAAGGTGAAGTACTGTTCCCAATGTGGAATACAAATGAAGTGTTTACCTCTAAAACAAAGATACTCATACCTGGTGTACAGAAACCATCCGCTGCCTTCTTTACTGACTTGCCTTCTCTACAAGCTGTCGCCTTCATGATGCACTCGTTGTTGTATCGCTTTGCATCCGAGCCGCAAACTGGTTTGAACTCCGCAGGACAGTCCAGATCATCTCGGCAAACACAGATGGGACCTTTTCTGCCATCAAACACGCATTTCTGCCATGTTTCACACTTCGTACTCTCACAGAGATCTATAAATGTTTCCATTAAAGGAAATAAATAAATAAATAAATAAATTATAATTTACTCTTTGCAATCCTTCTGAGTTGATCTGTGAAGAAAAAAAAAAGGTCAAAGCATCACTTGCGCTCTGACATAACTTTGAGGGTTCTAGCATTATGTTTTCTTATTGACAAGTGGCCGTGCCGAAAAATCACCGCAATAAAGACGCATTAGTTGCTCGGGGCAAATATGATGTCAAAAAATGCAGACTTTAAGGTTAAGTTTGAGGCTGCAAAGATGGTAAATGACCGCAAATTTGGGATAATGGGAATGCGGTATAAGGAATTACCACATCTTTACCTCTGATCTCCTCTCCTATTTCCCCCTCCTATTGTGCACTTTTATTGCGTCATATTTGCCACGAGCAAATCAGATGTAACTCTTATTTTTTCCTCAGTGTAACAGATTTACATTTGAAAGCAATTTTATTTTTGATCCCCGGCTGCACTAGTCTACTAGGGATACCGTTATTTGCCAAGTAAAGGTCAAAGTAAACCTTTACATTTGCCCTCAACTCGGTCCACGTGTCCGTCAATAATTAGACACCTAACCAAAGAACCAGCTCGCTGAACCAATCCACAACTTAATCACATATTAGAAACACAACAAGAACTTTAGCCTCACACCTTTACAGATTGGTACAATTCCACTCCACTGTCCATCCGCCTGACAAGTAAGGGTTGAACTCCCTATCAACTCGTATCCCTGGTTACAGGTGAATGACACAGAGCTACCGATACCAAACTCATCTCCTGTTCGTTTACCATTCTTGGGAGGAAAGACGTCTAAGTCCCAGCATGACGTAACTATGGAAAAATGTGAATATGTTAAGATAAACCAGTGTTTATTTTTACTTCGTTTACACTTTTATGCTTTTAAGGGACCATGTCAAGCGATGAAGTATTTCGATTGATGCACAAAAGCAGAACATAACTGCTACGTAATCCAGTAATTTCTTTGTAATTTATGATGCGGTTAGAGCTGCCCTCAACGGCCGTATTCATGAGGAGCAAGATGTCCGGATGGGTGAAGTGGCTGTAAGTGCAGAGAAATTGACGTGTAAAGATAAATAGTGCACGAGGCAAAAAAGAACAGTTACATCAAGAGTATCGCATTTAAATACAAAAAGATGAATCGGAAAAAAAAAAATAGTAACATTACTTCAACTTGGCAGTCAACGTTGGGAGAGTCGGTGTTATCCTAGTTTCAAGAATTTAAATACTTACTTTTGCAGTTAATCTAAAAACTTACTTTTGCAGGTGGGTTGAACTCCTGTCCATAACCCACTGGGTAAACATTTTCGCTTGCTGGATCCCATCAATTGAGTGTTTATCTCACAACCATATTCAACTTCAGTACCAGGAATGAATTCGAGAAGATCGTCCTCTCTAAAGCCTCTATCTGGCTTTCCTGGATCAGGACATGACGCTACAATGGTAATTAGAGAGAGATTTGATTTTGTAAACTTCACCAGTAAAAAATATGGTGACTATTAGGTCTAATTTCATTACTCTACCTATTGTGGAAGACAGGTATTGCATGTTGGAAAAAGACATTTGAAAACATGACTTTTTCAGAGGCAAATATTGAATCTTCAGGTTTTGCGATGCAGCTTTTTATACTCTTAACCAAAGCTTTAAAATAATGGGTAAGAAAAATGGGAAAAATTTACACGAAATGAAAAGTGACCAAAATGGGAGGATTCCTTGACACTACTTGGCACTATCAGATCATTTTAGCTGCATTTTGTGAACATTTTCCAGATTGAGATAAAAAACGTCCAGTCTGTACCAGGCACTGATTATGTATACTCTCATAAAGGATACCAAATTCACGTTTTAAAGAACCTTGTATTTATAGTACCTTCCTATCCCAGAGTAGGCTAAAACGCGTCGAAAACATATATAATTATATAATTATATAATCCGTTCATGAAAGTGCACCTCTCCCCATTAAACAACCAATGCTTTCGCATATTCTGGGTCATTTAAATCGTACATTTGCTCTTTAGTGCTCTGCTCAACAGTTTCTACGCAAACAAGGTAATACTGACTTAAGTTGTTAAATTAGAGCGGTTTTCACTTGACTGTCGTAAAACCAAAACCAAAGTAAATACACTAGCCAACCAAAGGGCGTAGTAAAACCAAAACCAAAACCAAAACCAAAACCAATCCCTTTCGACAGTCAAGTGAAAACCGCTCTATACAAGTCCCATTTTCCCTTCTACTTAAGGATATTGGTGGCGAACGTACCGCAGAACCTTGGCGGATCTAGCGTCCGAATGGAATCAATAGTCAAGGTTGCTGTAGTTCCTCGTTTGTCCTCAAATGTCACGGAATATTTTTCATCGTTAATCGAGTTAACCTTAGCAAATGTATACTTTGCAGTGTTTGGGTGTTTTGCTATGACTTTTGTTCCCAGGAAGATATCCTTCGGAGGAGGAACTTTGTCCTGCACGATGATGTAATGCTGTGTCCCTCTTCCTAAAATTACGACGTCCTCTTCTTCGTCAGAGGGTTGAGTCAAAACTGTCACCACATATCCACGCTTTTCCTTGATAAGTCCTTGGATAAAACGGATGCCTTTTCTGATAAAAACGGGAGTGTCTACTCCAGCACATTCTGTGGAAGAAAACACACAAAAATTTTCAACACGTTCTTTTTTTAAAAGGTTTTTACTTCTTGCACCTGCCTCGATATAATGAACATGCTTGTATCGGAATTGATACACTGTATAATTGACGATAATTGGAACAATTCCTACTTGGTGCTAATCGACCTAAACATAATATTATTGCTAATTTTATTCCAATAAGGCCAGTCTATGTAAATATCAGACACATGTCAGATTTCATTACAAAGAGCAAACTCCAGTAAAAATGGGAGTTGAGGTTCATGGAATTTATCATGATGAAAATGAGCCATGCGAATAGTCTGAAATCTCTAAGGGGAAATTGGGAGTGAGGAAAGAAATTTTAAGTTCATTGTTTACCGACGCAATAAGGTTGAACGCCCGTCCATTTTCCACCTCCCTCGCAGCTTCGCTCGTGAGACCCGAAAAGTATGAATCCTTTATTGCAGAGGAAAGATAGCTTCTCGCCGTACTTGAAAACAGCACTTCCAGTTCTTGAACCGTTTTGTGGTGTGCCGGGATCTTCGCAGAATATGGCTGCACATGCAACAAAATGATGGAAAAACAAATCTCAATACATGGCTGAAAGGTAACATTGGAACTTGAATTTGTCCTTTTATCAGTAAGAAAATAGAAGTTGATCATGAGAACCCGATAATGGGATTTGGTCGATCAGTAAAGGGAAACAGACGATCTGCAAAAATACAGATGGAATATAATTATTACCCTTCTTTAGCTCCCGAACAATTAAGATTTGTGTTTTAATTAAAAGAAATTAACGCGTGACAGCCAGTTTGTGTGAATCTAACACGTGTTCTGGATTTCAGATGACTGTCACTGCATTCCTTCATCGTGAATTGCCGAACAACAGTTTCTTTTTTTCTCAAACAAAATTTGAAATGAATGAAAGAATCGGAATGTATCCTGTACATGCTGTAGAGCAAGGGAATTTAAAAGTCCGGCTGAAATATATATAGGTTTTATTGACAACCTTCATACATCGTATATAATCATGATATTACAAAACATATATTATATAGTTGAGGCAACGGGAAACATAGCAAGCTCTTATGAGCTTTTTTAAGAATCTTTAAGGTTTCTCAATGATTTCTTTAAGTGGCTGAAAAAATGGTGGCACAGTGAGTATCACATTATATACACATTTACAACCCTTAGAGACATTTCATCATAACCACATGATTTGTCGATTTTCAGTGGTTTCAATTCTATTTCTATTTCTCTTTCAGTGACTGGATCTAAGACAATAGAGTCAACATTACTGTTTCCTAAGAATGATGCAAAGTTCATAATATTTTCTGGTATTTGCTCTGCTAGTCTAGGTCCTATGTTAAGAAAATATTTATTAAACCGTTCAGCTATTTCCTTATGAACTATAACCCCTATAGCTATATCATTCTCCTTAAATGCATTAGGTAATATCTGTTTTATAGTTTTGTTTTTATTTTTTACCTCTTTTATAAGTTTCCAAATAATTTCAAATTACCCTTTGCTTTTTCTGTACTTTTTTTCAAGCTTTTTTCATTTTATTTAATTTATTTCGAAACCCGTTTTATAAGTCACCTCATTCATTTCGCTAGGATTTTTAATAAACTAAACTTTTAGTAAATTCTTTCCTTGATTTTCCTTGCAGTTAAAATCTCTTTAGAGATCCATGGTGTCTTAGATATCTTAAAGCTTTTACTTCTCTGGTTAATTATTGGTATACTTTTATTAAATGCTTCTGAGTCGGTTTTTCAAAAAAAAAAAAATTAACTGTAGGCGCCTTTTAGCTCCTTTGGTGCTAATAGAACAACAAGTAAGAAAACCATCAAATTCCCAGTGATAAATTGTTAAAGGGATCCTAAACTCGGATAAGGTACGGTGTCTAGGACACCTGGAAGCACTGGAGAAAAATGAATGATAACTTCGATTTTAAGTACTTTTGGAGCTCTACAGACAGCCTTGAACCGGAAAGCTCGGACGCCCCGTAAAAACACCCATTTCAACCACCACCTTCACCAAAGTTCATAACATAGCGGGAAAGCCGCTATCTGCAGAAAGCCTGGACCTTGCAACTTTGCCATTGGAAATGGGGAGTTCTTTTTAAGCTAAATTGCGTTGGTGACTCATTGGGGCTGGATCACAATTTAGGACAAGGAACTGAGATTAACTACTCTCTTCTTATTTTCCAGAACCCTATCTACTTTGGCAAAAACCTTAAAGTAAAGTGAAATTTTGCTTGATTGAATACTTGTGTTATTAGTTCTGCATGTCCATTATATCGAACTGGTAGGCAACTATTATTTATCTCTTAATCAATTAATAATATTACCTTTACAAACTGGAATTTCACCGATCCATTTACCATTTGCCGCACAGGTCAGAGTTCCTGATCCTTCCATTCGATAGCCGTCACGACAATTGTAGCGTACTTGTTCTTTAAACACAAACCCACCGCTGTCGACCATCATTGCTCCTACCACTTTGGGTGGGTCCTCACAAGTAATTGCTAAAACAATAACGCAAAAAAACAAAAAATTACCTGTTAACAATTAAGTTGTCGATAAGGTTTATCAGCCTTTATATTGACGAGGACCCAGTGTTAAAAACAAATTCTTTTGTTTCACTCAACCCCTGGCAGAGTCGCCATAGTTTCGCTTGAAACTAACCATCCGAGTTTGGCCTTGAGCCATTTCATGCAAATATAATTTGGAAGCACAAGCGTCAATCCATTTTTCGCTTTCTTACTAACAAAAAGATGTGATCTGACTATGATTTCGTTAACATAAAGGGAGTGGTCGATCACATGTTCTGAGGGTCGCGTGGCATTGAACTACTGGCAACGGAGAGCCTTAATCTAAAGTATACAAAAATTGAAACCTCCTCGATTCTTTCTCTCCCTTTTCTCATAACGATGGATTTAAAATCATGAATTTTGCATCCTGAGTTGCGAAAAATGGTGCACGGAACAACGAAAAACAAGCAGGAAGTAGATACTATCACGCATTTAGGAAAAAAAAAAACCTGGGAAAAGTTCGTGAGTATACATCAGGCAAAGTAAGAAGAAAGGATGAACTTAATTATCCCATGACTATCAGGCTTACGTTTACAGATTGGCTGTATTCCACTCCAGGTTTGGTTGGCTTGACAGGTTCTTGCTTTAGGTCCCTCCAGAATATATCCCTCTAAGCATTTGAATCTCACTGTTTGGTTGTATTGGAACAACCACCCGACACGATTTCCATTGGTTGGAGATCCCGGATCCCCGCAGCTTTTAGCTGAAAGCATCAAACACTGTATTAAATAACCAGCCACTGAAATAATCTTTTTCGTTGTCAAACAGTGGCACCCTTAATAATCGCAAAAATTATATAGATCCAGCAAAATTGAATTGCGACACGTATAGGCGTCCTCATTCATCTTAAGAGGCTAAAAACAGCTTTCACTGTTGCGTTTGCACAAGTGAATAGGCGTTACTCCAGAAGTTTCTTTTTAAAAGTTCGACATGATCTTAAAGTTAACGACCAATTATATGGAAAAGTTGGGAACAAACAAATACATTTGAGCTACATAAAGTGAGAAAATTAATTCTTTTAAAAGGGCAATACACGATTAATTAGAAATAGCTTTGGCAGAGATAGGTTCTTTCAACGCTTGAAGGAATTGGGTTTTTACTTCCGCTGAATCTAAGTGAAAGAAAACATTTACGTTAAACGGTTTATAAACCTACCTACGCAAGCAACGTTGGTTTCAGTCCATTGCCCATTTGGTTGGCACTGGATTTTAACTGGTTTCCCCCTTCGAAAAAAACCTTCGGTGCATAGGATCCTGACTTTCGAGCCAACGGTGTTGTTACCGATAGCAACAGCATTTTCAGGAGCTTTCGGAACAGGACATTTCTTCACTAAACAATTTCAAGATCATTAAGAAATAATAATGATAATGATAATAATAATAATAGTAACAAAACAAGACAAAACCTGGTACATCTCAGTCGAAAACGACTTTAAAAGATGTTAAGTCTTTGTATTTTGGTATGTTTTCAATAAGTACTCAAAAAGTCTTTTAGGTATCGACCCGCGGATCCTACGTTATCGTTAGGTGCATTTTTTTTAGGGGCCATCAGAACCTCTCCCAGAGGTGCCTTTTGTTCTACGCTGAGGACTCCCTTCAAACAGGATAATGACGAACTCCACCCCTTGTTGGGGAATTTAGTTATCTTTACCCTAGGAGTGCGTGAGAAATTGTCCTTGCTGAGTATGACCCAGAGAAAAACCAGGGTCCTCGACCCTGTCTGTTTTTCATTTGCACTAATTTATAAGCTGCCTGTCGTGAAAATGGTCATTTCTGGCAGAATCAAATAAAGCCCCACCAGTTTGAAACTTTTCTTATGAACTGAAAGATCCCAAACAAAGCACTTTATTGGCTTGGAATTTCGAGTTGAACTATAGCGCGTTTTTACCTTTCATAATTGATGATATATATATTACAGTTCCGGTATGGCAGTAGTCTCAATGGTATTAATTTACTTACCTGAATTGTCGTCGTTTGCTTTTGTCAGTCGCAGCAGTAAAACACAAAGAATGATACTGCCAATGCGAAACATTGTGGCGTCGTCGATCAGTTGCTTTTACCAGGAGTCTTAGTTTAGAGTTATGTTTCAGCGATTAAGGAAACAGGAACACATACGAACGTGCTGAAAGGTCTCAGTCCTCTGTCATCACATGTAATCTTATTAATGAACTGATTGATAATTTGTTTTGACATTTGGCCAATGTTTCTTGTAAAGAAGATTAGATTCACTAAGAAGATTAGATTTACTAAGAACGTGAGCAATGAATGAGAAGTAACATTGAGCCGAAAACATATTTCTTTAAACCTCATTTATCAGCAGATGTCCCAAAGTCAGACAAAAATGCCTTGTGGAATACAATTTATGTTGGTGTTAGAAGTAAAGGCTGATCTGGCACGGATCTGGCACCCCTGTAGCTAGACCCATTTGAGTCTTGGAAGCTATCCAGTCCTACGGAGTGTATGCTTTTTTTAGAGAATGGCTCAATATAGTATTACATTCAGCTCTGAGTCACACTACTGCATCACTTTTATAAGGGCATTGGGAACCCTTACGTCTGACCGATACTAATAAAATGATATAGCGGTGGAACTTGTTGCAGACTGATTCGTATTATAAAGTTGGGCAAACGAAAAAAAACGACCCTTCAAGACGAACGCGGAAAAATGAAGGTTTGTTAAAATGGCCACATATTTGACCTTTCTTTCCGTTTAAGCTCTGCCGTAGGGGGTGTATTAATTTCCTTTTATTGGCTATCTTTTATCACTCTGGCAACATTCGATCGCTTCAGCTCGAACGGTTACAAAGCTAAACCAAAGTCTGAAGCACACTGGAGCGGAAGTTTATTGAAGATTCATGTGTTTTGAAATCAGTTCGCAACAGGCAAAAGCAAGAGTAAAATCAACGGGTTGATATGCATTTACGATTCCAGGTGAGGGGGTTTGAGTATATATTACCTACTTTTCCGTGTTATAGTAGAATATGTTTAAAGCGTAGACCAGTCATCCCTGACTACGTGCTGCTGGTATTGCTCTTGTTTGTAATAGGAATAACTACATAGTTTGAGAAACACGTCAATACATGTATGCGCCTAGATATGCCAGAAGCAAAAGGACTGAAACACTCCCCTTACCAGCCTTATACGGAGCCTTAGGCAATTTTAGAAAAGCGCATTTTACTGAGTAAAAAATGAAAGTCAAATTGCTTGCTTACATAACATGACTCCTGAATGACCCTGATTTTAATACGATATTACTTATGGCCTATTCTCTTCGTCCTAATTGTCTCCACGAGTCACAAGGGGGCAATTTGGCATGCGAGCAACGTTGCTTATGAAGTCCTATGAAGGTGTGATGCTTTATTCATTCATTTGGTTTTCTACTAAGGGAAGAAAAAAGCAAGAAAAAAAAATGCAAGTTCATAAAGGAAAAGGAATAGTGTTTAAGTGTGATTTGTCTCAGGTGACTAAGAAGCAAAGTTGATGTTCCTCATTAGAGACAACTGGAGAGAATACTTACTGTAAACTATTATTTACTGTACACTATTATATGCAAATTCATGTTCATCCTTTTATTCATATTTTTTTATATATACTAACTGTAATATACACCGCTGCATCATGTCTTATTGTAATCATTGTAGTGTAATGAGCATGTGGGCATATCTCCATGTAACACGCGAACTATAAGTCCTTAAATTATTATTATTAGCTATACTAAATTTGTATTTAATTTTCAATTTGAGAAGAGTTTAAAAAAGTATGTTTTTTGTTTTTTGATAATTAGTTGTTATTTTATAAATAGTAATAATAATAATAACAATAACACACAAATTAAAACAGAACCATCAACAGACGCAAACAAAATAAACACTTGGAATTAGACAACATGCACAATGATCTCCTTTATTTCCAGGTTCTACTGTTCATATTTGCGGCCTCATTGACCTTCTTCTGCAAGAGAACCGAGACTGCAAGTAAGCTTTAGCTGTTAAATTCCAAAGGACGGCTTGACCGTTCCAAATATCGAGATAACGTTCCTATTTTGTTATTATAGCTAAGTTGTATTATAGACTGTCACTCATCGTGGTCACTACTTCTATCAGTTAAACAATCCAAGTACCCAACAAAATTGTTGTGTGAAAGCTGTGGAAGGAACTGAATTTAGAAGGAACTGAACATATCTTGGTGTTGGCGTCGACTTAACGCATGCGCACAGGAAAATTACGATGCTCCTAGTAACTTACACTGCTTATAAAGTTATACGCATGCATTTGCAAGATCATTTGCAAAATAATTTCCTAGATGGTGTCTAATCAATAGACAACATTCGCATTCCTCGACGGTCTTGGGACGAGTTAACCCAGCGAGAATAATGAGGGGAACCTCTATTACAAACCAACATGAGAAAACTGCGGCTGAGTTACCGGAATTTAAGTTGCAGAGTTCCGGGGGCCTTATATCGTTTAAAGTCTTATTTCAAACAACAAAAGGAAGAACTATTCTTTCTTGCTGAGAAAAACAGTGATCCTCAAATAGACTTAGACTCTGGATTTGTACAGTTGACACAAAAACTTCAAGATTATCTGTTATTGCAATTGCTATTACCCAATGGATGTCAAGCTGTATTCTTTAGAAGAGTTGCTCTAGCTAAGACAGTTAAAGAAAGTAGTGTTAACGCTGGTAAATCCATCCAAAAACTATTTAAGAATCCGGAAAAATCTCCTTTAGTGCAAACCTAGCGTGGGAATCCTGCCCGTTTAGTTTCCTTTAGAAATTTCTTCGCAACTAAGAAGATATTTTCATGATGTCTTTCAGAGAAAAAATGCGAAAAACTACTCCGAAATATTCACAAAAATCCACCAAACAACAACACCTTGATCGATATAAACATCAAGCTTTCCAAGGCAAGATATCGGTGCCGTGACGGATTCAAGTTGGTTGGTCAGAAAATAAGGAGCTGTGAGAAGGGGAAATGGAAAGAAAAGAAAGAACCTCGATGTTTAGGTATTACTTAATATATTCCACTAGAAAGAGCAACATTACTGACTCTTTTTGTCATATAGTCTATGAGTCAAGACCCCCAAAATAGATTTTCGTAGCACCCCGCTTGATACCCCCCTGGGTGTTAAATTAAAGCTCAAGGGCTGAATTTTTAAATCCACTTGTTACCAAGACGATACCTGGTGCATATCATAAGGGAGATAAGGCGAGGTTTTTATGGGGGTAGTGTGTGGATACACTTCGTTTTGTAAATACAAGTGATGTAAAAATTCTAATAGAAAAGAGAAATTACTCACTCAAAGTTGATTAAATTTTATAAAAAAAATACTTTAAATTGACGTTTTGTAAAATTTTACACTTTCCATGATTCTGTGATCAGCACTTTGCATCCGTTGCTATGAAAAACGTAAATAAATATCATTCCCACTATTTTGTTAATTAAAATGCTATTCTTTTGTTTACAACCCATTTATCACGAAAAAATCACCCGTTTTTGTGTTTTCTCCTTGTAAACTCATGAATTTGTTTGTACCACAATGTATTTCAAGCCCTTGTCCCATCATGCGTTTAGCAACCAATTTGACAGGGTTCACTATCTTGGAAATTGCATTGGTAGTTTTTGTTTAATAGCGTTTTTTTTTATGGTGATTGTAACCATTAGATATGATGTATATTCATTAGATTTTTTTAATGTTATTATTGCTTTTACGGTACCCCAGTGAAAATCTCCTATGTGGCATGGGTTCCTTGCCTAAAAATTGTTATTATTTTAAGGCGGTTTTCTCTTTTTATTATTTGTCTAACAGGACGAGAGCCAAGACAACATAAATTAACAGTAGCTGAACTGAAATTATATGTAAGAAGGCCCCGAGTTTAACTCCCAGCACAGTGTTGACTAGATTTGTTCCACGGTACTTTTCCCAATTCATCTTCTCGGCCACGCTTGTAAAAAGTTAACTGTTTTTTTTTTCCTGTCTCCTGTACGGCTTGCCTGCGGTTCACGTCGGCAAATTAGACAGCGCCTACAGAAATTAGCAGCAAGTGATTTGGTTTTCATTGAAGATTTTTGTAAGCTGCATTTGCGACGTTTTGATAGGAAACCAAAACAATAATAATATAACACAAAATTCTGGGCGAAAATTCCATCCAAAGACTCGACATATTTTTCCTTTCTCCATCGCTCGAAGCCATTTGCTTACATAATTGCTAGGACTGTTTTAAAAAGGATAGGGGGAACTAACGCCCTGGAGACATTCACAAGGTATCTTTATTTTTAAAATGTATTCATGAACAAAGCTTGCGTGTTTATGTTCCTAAATGTTCCTTTCAGGGCCGTGTGGAAGACCTGCAGACATTCCAAACGCGACGTTTGTCGGTAGAAATTTCGGTTATAAAGACAAGATAAAATACAGTTGTGAAAAAGGCTTGAAGTTGAGAGGCCCGAAAAGGAGGACGTGTCGCGGGAATGGAAAATGGTCCAGGCCTCCAACGTGTTCACGTAAGAATTCTTTAAACAATATGCTATAAAAAGGCCGAATGAAAATTGCGTTTTAAATCTAATCCTTCAGGTGTACAGTCAAGTAAATTCATACTTTTACCTTGGTAAATTTTTCACATATCCTGTGCTCTAAGACGTGGGCGAAACTTATTCCATTGCAATCTAGTTTCATCGCCAGTTGTGGTCCTTTGTTTGTTTGTGACGTGCTAGTAATTTCACAGATCAGAAACGCGCGAATCATCTTGTTAGAGAGGCGCACGATAACATTTCCATCGAAGACGTGTTTAAAATTGTCACTGCAACCCCCCCAAAAATAGAAAGCAAACGTTATTCAGAAATGATCATCAACGCTTGTCGGTTAAAAAAATAAACTAAATGAAAAAAAAAATGTTTAGAAGAGAAAAGAAAGGGAAAAAAAGTGTTGCATACATGCTAAAAACAAATCCCTCACCCTCCCCACCCCCCAAACTTGAGTGTTTTTTCAATGCGAGTCGACAATTTTACCGGCTGAATACATCAGTTGTATACTTATAGCCCAGAAAATTCCAAAACTCAGAGCGAAAATTTAGAAGAAGCTAAAAACAACAAATATTTACGCAACTTTTCTGTTACGCAACCTGTCACTTCACAACGCTTATGAAATCTGAGTAATTCGGACGAAATTCCTTTTCTTAATTTTTGCTCTTAGTTTTGGATTTTTCTGTACTAAATGTCTTCGCCAGAGCAGGTGAAAAAACGTTTTGGTTGTTGTACGTATTTTCCCATGAAAGGTTCATGACTGTGTCTCTTATACTATCCTTAATTTTAAACCAATGTAGCAATGCTCTGCTCAAATCCTGGCAATGTTACGATTCGAAATGGCAGTATGTTGACATCAGATGCGAAATACCGCTACGGCGCTGAATTGATATTTGAGTGCGACGAAGGCTTTGAACTCCGAGGCAAGGATATAATCACTTGCAAGGAATTTGGATGGGATTCTAGGAGATTACCCTACTGCAAAGGTAACTAGAGTCAAACACAGAAGAGTTGTGTTTATTTTTTTTTTGATAGGAACATAATACATTTGATAAACTGTGAGGAGCCAGTAACAATTGTGACTTCTTATGGCAAATGGCGTTGCATTTCAAATTTGCTAAAAGAAATTACCTGGTCCTCCCTTGATGGTTATCATGACCCCAAAAACGCGTATAATAGCTTTATAAAGAAGTATTCTGAAAGTTATAATGTGTGCTTCCCTGTAAAAAAAAATTACTAGAAAACAATCCCGTTTAAATAAGCCGTGGCTATCCAATGCGCTTATTAAGTGTATTAAGAAGAAAAATAGGCTTTATAAAAAATATTTGCGAAATCCAACAATGGATCGTCAATCAATTTACAAAAGTTATAAAAACAAATTAAATGATTCTCTGCGGCCAGCAAAACGTCTATACTACGAGAAGAAATTGAATAACGTTCAATCTAATACTCGTGCTACTTGGAAAGTTTTAAATGAAATTCTAAACAGAAGCAAAGGAAATTCGAGTAGATGCACAACATTTAAAGCTGATGATCATGAAATTACTGATCCTGTCGAAATTGCCAACAAGTTTTGTAGTTATTTTTCAAGCATCGGTCCTAATTTAGCAAGGGGTATACAGTCGTCAGCTTCACACCTTAGTTTTCTTAATGGTTCCTTTACACAGTCAATATTCTTCAACCCTACAGCTCAAGATGAGATCGCTGAGATTGCGAAAACTTTTCTTCCAGGCAAAGCAGCTGGTTACGACCAGATTCCAATGACAGTCATTAGGGAGTCCATTCTACTTGTTTCTGAACCACTCACCCATATATATCATAAACTTGTCAATCCAGCATGGTATTGTTCCCGATGAAATGAAAATCGCTCGCGTGATACCTATTTTTAAATCTGATGATCAGTCGCTTTTCTCCAACTACCGACCTATCTCGGTGCTTCCCAGCTTTTCAAAATTCTTTGAAAGAGTTATCTACAATCGTTTAATGCAATATCTGATGAATTTCAACATCCTCGGTAGTAACCAATACGGCTTCAGGAAAAATCATCCCACTGCACTCGCGCTAATCGACTTGCATGGTAAGATCTCCACGGCCTTTGACCGAGGTGAATTTTCCGTAGGTATTTTTCTTGACCTCTCAAAAGCCTTTGACACTGTAAATCATATCATCCTTTTTGATAAACTCGAACATTACGGTATTTGTGGCTTAGCGCTGGACTGGATGAGAAGTTAATAAATCTCATTTCAATGCTCATACTGAACCCATCTTTAAGGACCTTGGTATACTAACATTTAATGATATCCATATGCTTCAACTGGGCCAATTTATGTATTCTTGCAAAAGTTCATTCTTACCTCCAAAGTTTAATAACAATTTCTCTCAAAGCAATCAATTCCACTCTTACAATACAAGAAATTCCCAGGCATACCGTCTACCGTATTGTCGTACAAACACGAAGAAGTTCTCGCCCTTTTTTCAAGATCATGAACTCTCAATCCCTCTCCTCTTTTAAGAAAAAACTGAAGATTAAATTATTGAGTAAGTATGAAAACAGTTCATAAGTCTTTCCATCTTCGACTTTTCGCCTTCTTTTCTTCAATAGATGTGAAACAGCTCTAGCTCATAGTTCGAGGAGGCCTAACCTCTCATAAGCTCCTATAGTTTCTGTTAGGTCTCCTCGCCACTTCTTTTTTTTTTCTTTTCCTATATTTTTTGTAATTATTGTGTGGCAAATAAAATAAAATAAATTCTATTCCGCAACTCCACCTTTTTACCCTCATACAAATTTTTGGCAATATATTCAAACTATATTGATCAATAACTTAACTTAACTTTATTTCTATAGCGCTCTCACTCTCATGAAAAACAAAAAAAATATATAAATAAATAAAATAAAATAAAATGAATAATAGGGTCTCTTATTTATTTATTTATTTATTTATTTATTTATTTATTTATTTTACGAGCTCACCGAGTAGACAGAGTGTTATTTCAAAAATATATATAGGTTTGACAAAATCACATATCGATAACTGTATATTATTTAAGCTAGCATGGAAAGTAAAATGTCCCAATTGGCCAGACCCGATAATACCATAATATTCTTTAAACTGTCATTTGGTTGGCTCTTGCAAAGTTTTGTTTTTTTTTTTGCACTAACTGCACGTGCAGTGTGTGCAAATTAAAGAGGTGCATGTGCAAATCGTGCAGAGAACAAAAGATATTGCAGAAGTCGGAATAAGAATATTAAGAATATTATCATGGTATTTTCCGCTTTGTCCAATGCAGATCCTTGCAGAAACTTAAAGTTCTAGAAGTTAGTAGCTATTTACACAAACGTTATGTATTGTTACATGTACATAACCTAATTAATTTTACTGTTAAATCGCAGCTCGTGATTCAAGCCTCGTTTTCAAGAAACTTTTCCAAGCTATCAAATATAAACTCGCTCTCTTAAACCAATCCGAATGTGGCTTTTATATCCTTTTGCGTATAACCACTGTGATATGGTTGACTACGACGTTGTTGCATTCGTGTTATTTGAAGCAGCGCTACAATTTTATTAACTTCGGTGATACTGAGGAATCTTTAAATATAATTGAATGTTTAACTCAGTATATTTCAGGTTCCAATTTTGGGTGTATCTTGATTCCCTATGCATACCATACACTATTTGCAGTTTGTGTTGAGGTCTCTGTTTTATCCCTTAACGTACATAGATTCACATATTCTCTTTGCAGAGAATGAATGCCCTGATCCCGGGAGACCTGATAATGGTGACCGATTTGGAGATTTTAAAGTTGGAAGCACTGTTCGCTTTTCCTGTCAGTACGGATTTGTACTGCGTGGTTCCAGAGAGAGAACTTGTATGGAAAATTTAGAATGGAGCGGACACTTGACAACCTGCCAGGATGGAAGTAAGCGATTACCCAATGGCTTAAGTGGTGGTTGTCCGTTATAAAAAATATCTTTTGGCCAATATTTGAAAAACATTACTGAGACACAATTTGAATATTTCAATTAGCTTATTTCCACACGCTTTTCTGCACAGAAACGTAGTCTAAAATGTCAATGAGGTAAATTTGGGGGATTAAGATGAAAGTACTCTCTAAAGTTTAAGTTTAGAAGAAATCATTAATGCATGAGAACATGAAAAGGTATCAAAAGTTTTCAGTTCCACCACAACGTTAAAGATGTTTGTTAGTTAAAATGGTCTAAAAAATGAGTTTTTGACACATTTCTTAATATGAATGTTATTATTCGTTGATTTTACAGACCGCAAAGTACAATCGCATAGTACAATCTGTAAAGATAGCGCGTTCAAAAACTGTCCGCTTTTATTTCAAAATCATAATAGATTCTACATGGGCCAATCAAGGTTAAAAGTGACCGAGTAAGCCTAGGCAAGCCTATTGTTCCTATTGTTAGAGAGACGCTCATTACATATGGAGGAAGATAGTTATTACTATGCGGGAAGACCCTCATTAGTATGGAGGAAGACAGCTGTTGGTATGCGAGAAGACCCTCATTAGTAGGGGCGAAGACAGTTGTTAGTATGCGGGAAGACGCTCATTACATATGGAGGAAGATAGTTATTAGAATGCGGGAAGACCCTCATTAGTATGGAGGAAGACAGCTGTTGGTATGCGAGAAGACCCTCATTAGTAGGGGCGAAGACAGTTGTTAGTATGCGGGAAGACGCTCATTAGTATGGAGGAACACAGTTGTTAGTATGCGGGAAGACGCACATTAGTAGTTGTTAGTATGCGGGAAGACCCTCATTAGTATGGAGGAAGACAGTTGTTAGTATGCGGGAAGACCCTTATTAGTATGGAGGAAGACAGTTAGTATGCGGGAAGACACTCATTGGTATGGAGGAAAAGAGTTATTAGAATGCGGGAAGACCCTCATTAGTATGGAGGAAGACAGTTGTTAGTATGCGGGAAGACCCTCATTAGTATGGAGGAAGGAAGTTATTAGTTTTCGGGAAGACCCTTATTAGTATGGAGGAAGACAGTTGTTGGTATGCGGGAAGACGAACATTAGTATGGAGGAAGATAGTTGTTAGTATGCAGGAAGACCCTCATTAGTATGGAGGAAGGCAGTTGTTAGTATGCGGGAAGACCCTCATTGGTATGGAGGAAGACAGTTGTTAGTATGCGGGAAGACGCTCATAAGTATGGAGGAAGACAGTTGTTAGTATGCGGGAAGACCCTCATTAGTATGGAGGAAGGCAGTTGTTATTATGAGGGAAGACGCTCATTAGTATGGAGGAAGACAGTTGCTAGTATGCGGGAAGATATTCGTTGGTATGGAGGAAAACAGTTATTAGAATCCGGGGAAGACGAACATTAGTATGGAGGAAGACAGTTGTTAGTATGCAGGAAGACCCTTATTAGTATGGAGGAAGACAGTTGTTAGTATGGAGGAAGACCCTCATTAATATGGAGGAAGACAGTTATTAGTATGCGGGAAGACCCTCATTAGTATGGAGGAAAACAGTTGTTAGTATGCGGGAAGACCCTCATTAGTATGGAGGAAGACAGTTGTTAGTATGCAGGAAGGCCCTCATTAGTATGGAGGAAGACAGTTATTAGTATGCGGGAAGACCCTCATTAGTATGGAGGAAGACAGTTGTTAGTATGCGGGAAGACCCTCATTGGTATGGGGGAAGACAGTTGTTAGTATGCGGGAAGACCCTCATTAGTATGGAGAAAGACACTTACGCATATTAATAGAAGGAAGACTTTCGTCCCTCTATCACTACCGCCCACGCTCTAACTAACTTTGCCAGTCTTGCTCCTTTATTTACTTCAGTAAATGTGGTGGTCGAGTCCCGAGTCTGTCTTCTTCAGCACTTAGCCCTAACCACCATTTAATACTTTTAATCTACTGTACATGTTCTGTTAGTTTTCACGGGTAAAAAGCTTCAACTAACAGACACTATCTGTTCTAGAATTCATAGAATGTCTTTTGATTCTGCCTTTTAATATTGAGAGAGAATTATGTAACAGTGCAGATTTAATTCGTTATCACCTTGTTAGTACATAAATTCCTGTGGAGAAACATTAAGGCAACGCTTTTGAAATGCATATACGGCAAAATATCTAACCTGTACTCGATTGGCAGCCGTCAAAGGCTTGTATCCTTCCGTTCTTTTCGATGTCCATAACTTTTCTGTGGAGGCTAAAATGCAAAATGCTCAGTTTCTTTTATAGCTTTATTGTTTTTTAAAGTAGAGACTTTTTTCTCCTGATTTTCAATAATATTTTAAATATCTATTTGTTGTTAAAAAATTTAAATTTAAAGAAGAAAAGCTAAAAGGAATGCAATGTTGGAAAGAATGAAGCGGTGGTAAGATAATGATGTAGCGTTAAGCACGTGGATTAACTTTTGATAAAGTTAAAGTGTACTTGCAGATGCTGACTGTCCAGTTCTTGGCACACCCATAAACGGGCGGAAATATGGAAGTAGATACAATCTTGGAGACATTGTGTTATTTGAATGCAATGAAGGATTTGTTCTGAAAGGCTCAGCGGCTAGACGATGCATGGAAAATGGCACATGGAACGGAACAGAAGTGATATGTAGAGGTAACCTAAACCAAAGTTGGTGACAGCTGATGTAGACTTTGATTGATAGCGTATGTAACATGGTTTTTAATGTCTGATTACAATCTGAAACGGACATAGTCAGCGAATCAGGCAGTTTTGGGGGGTGTATTTCTCGTTGTGGTTCGTGAATCAAGAGATGCAGCTGCATCAAGTCGCATGAAGGCTGAGCAGAGGTCAAACGAGTTCTTCTCTTTGTCTTCTTCCTATCCCCCCCCTCCCCCTAGTTCTGTCGTTAGAGCTCGGTTTGCGGCTGTATTTCTTACTCTATGAACCACAATCGATAAACACAGCAAAAAACACCTGATTCGCAGTCCAGACAAACATATTTTAAAGTGATGACGTCATTGGGACGTCATACACGTCACAAATAACACCTTTACTTTCAGTCTGTCAGTTGGTCATTTTCAACTTCTTTTACTGGTCAATGTGGGTTCTACTGACCTAATTTCTCCTAGAAATCATTCTGAATTCTGTGACTTTGCTATGGTTAGCCAAGACACTTTCAAAGAATATACCCGAAAGTGAGCGCTTAAGTCGTGCAATCTCGATCCTATGCCTGCCTCATTGATGAAAAACTGTTTAGATATGCTGTTGCTTGAATAACGAAAATGCACTCAAGATTGCTGAGCTGCTACCACCCCTCAAGAAACCTTATGCTGCTTTTACGAACTACTCTAATTTTCGTCCGATCTCGAATTTGACAGCCTATGTTTCTACCCACCACCTAGATGAATAGTTCCAGTCAGCTTACAAGCTCTATCACTCCACTGAGAGTGCTCTTGTCAGAGCGTAGAATGACATTCTCTTTACCATTGACAGCTGATCCATTCTGTGATTCTATTATTATTCGATCTTTCTGCGGCTTTCGTTACTGTAGATCATTTTATTCTGTCATCGAAATTATCAGACCGATTTGGTGTCAATGGTACGGTCCTGGGTTGGTTTGAGTCCTATCTAAAATCTTTTAAGTACTATGTCTAAGTCGAGGGATGTAAGTCGACTACGCGTTCCTCAAGGGTCGGCCCCTTTGTTAATGTATTATGGCAAAGCGTCTCCCTGAAGCACATGCGTATGCGGATTATATTTTTCTTTTAAACCCGACTCCTCTAACTCTCAGGGGGAGCTATCAAAGTGATTGAGGAATGTATTTCAGAGGTTCGCATTTGGATGGTCTCTCATCGGCTATTAATTTAGACTTTCTTATCATCGGCTCTTACCAGAAGTTATCCAAGGTTTCCATAGCCTCCCACGCAGGCGTTTTTAGGGGAGCTCGTATTTCTTCCCTCCCCACAAACGCCTTCTCAACAGAGGACAACATTCCTTTCCCATTGTTGCATTCGCGTGGTAAGTGACCAATCAACGGTTTTTAAATAAAGTGTTGACAGGCTAAACATGACTCATAAGCTCGTGATAGTGAAAAAACGTGACCCAGAACGTGACCCTAGAGTTACCTTTTTCCTTCTTTTCTTTCGTTCGCTAAGGTTATGCAGTGCACAGAGAATTCTAAAATCTGACTGAGTAAATCTTACTTTTGCCGCTCTGAGACTAACATTTATTAGAGGTCATGAAGGTTTCTTAAAGTTTCATGCAGATCGCGTGATTATCGGGTTACCCTGCGGTCAAGGTCAACTTTCCAGAATTTGGAAAGTACAACGTGATTGGCTAAGCGTGGGAAAGGAATGTTGTCCTCTGTTGAGCAGGCGTTTGTGGGGAGGGAAGAAATACGAGCTCCCCTAAAAACGCCTGCGTGGGAGGCTAAGGTTTCCATTGAGTCAATTGCTGTCGGTACCTCTGTTATTAAACCTGTGGAGTGTGTCCGTAATCTAGGTGCATGGTTTGAAAATCATATGTCTATGGATACTCATGTTGTCAAAGTTTGTAGTAAATTAAAGCTTTTCGTGGCCTATATACCATCAGGCAAATAAGAAAGTTTCGTTCTGAAGAATCAACTAAGATTTTGTAAATAGATGTGTAATAATTATTTATGTTTGTTGCAGATGAGGTAGAGGACCGCTTTAAAAACGTTAACGAGACTGCCTTTAATCTTCGCAAAAACATGATTGACATGTTTTTGGAATACGCTTGTAACAACGAAAACGACACCAGATGTAACAAAACAAGAGCTCAAGGCATGGACTCTCGGGGACGATCTATTAACTTAAATTCCGATGGTGGACTAGATCTAGTGTTTGTTATCGATGCCTCCAGCAGTGTGAAAAAAGACGGATTTCAGAAAGGTTTGAAATTTGCTAAAGAACTTGTAAGGACCATTGGTGCCAGCAAAAGGTACGACATCTTTAGAGCTTTTATTTCCAGGACTTAATTTGAGACCGAGGTGCTTTTATTGCCGTCCTTTCTGTTCTGTTTTTTTTTTTTTTTTAATAAGCCTCGATGGCCAACTTGAACAAAAGATATTGTTTTACTTGAACGGCTCGTTTTGTAGGGACCAGTAGGAACAAGAGTAACTCTTAGTAACCCTTGACCCTCTAGTTCGATCACTTCTTCTTCTAAATTTGAGCAGGATTTCACTAAGTTAAGTGGAAGGTTGACCAAATGTTTGCCCACGTTTCGAGTCAAACTGGCTTTCAAAATACATGTACAAGTAACACAACAGAATGAGCCATTTCCCCGTCGTGTCGACCAGTAAGATCAGCAACTCATTTTATGGCCCCAGATCTCAGATCTAAAAAATGAATGTCACTACTTTAATATATCATTAGAAAAAGAAATAAACTTGCTTACTTGCTTACCATCTCCAGGAGTGATGGGACTCGAATAGCGCTTGTAACGTTTGGAACGGAAGCTAAGCTTGAATTTAACCTTGGAGATGCCGAAGCGGACACAATGAAGAAAGTCATTAAAGCCATCAGTAAAGTAACATACACTGGAGGGGCTACGGCCTCGTCCTTTGCCTTACGACTGGTTAGAACCGTTGTTGTACCAAATGCGCGTGGCGACAGCAAGCGAGCAATGATTTTCATCACAGACGGAAAGTCTAACGTTGGTGGACCCCCGAAGAGAGAAGCAGCGATTCTCAGAGATGATGAAAATTTCGAAATTTACGCTGTTGGTAAGGAGTTAAATTCTAGTCAATGATATGACGTTCATTTCACTAAAAATGGAGGGACTGGCTTACCATGAATCTGTATTTATCTTTTGTAACCTTCACATAAGATGTACGCAAATTGATTGGTAAATCACTCAAGCGAAAAATATTTCAGCAGTAACTCATGCACAAACAAATGATATCTAAAGAACTTACATTTCTGGTATCAAAAAGCGCGATAGGAGCTTTTGAAACTACGTCTGTTACAATAGACGTAAGCGTTAGTAGCAGAAATTGGCCTACAGAAGGCAATTTTATCCGTTCATGGAAATGATGATTGGAATATTTCATCATGGAGGGTAGCACTCTGCATTAGCTGGATAATTCGAAGGAAAGAGAAGGCAATTGTTGTTAAAATTATCCATAATCTCTTTGTCTACAATCATTGCATTTCCACAATTAGTTTCCTTCCATTAAATCCTTGTAGAACATTTTAGGAGGAGCCATGTGCAATGTAATCAAAAATTAAAAAAAAAAAGGATATGATCGTCGCAGTTCAGGGATTTGGAACCTATGGCCCCTGCGTTATCGCTGCAGTGTTCTAACCAACTGAGCTATGAGGACCAATACATTGGGAGCAGGCCTATTTGTTAACTTCATCTTAACCAGTGAAAGGAATGAAAGATAAAATGAAGATGGTTTGAACTGCGGAAATACGAATTCTTTATTTTCACCATCTTCATTTTATGTTTCCTTCCCTTTACGGGTTAATCCTTAATTTTTTTCTTTTCTTTTTTCTTTTTCTTTTTCGGGTTAATTTGGAATTGCTTAAATTTCAATTACCACTGCGACGATCATATCTTCATTTGAATTTGTATTTCTGCCGTTCACATCATCTTCTTTCTCACAATTACTGACAAGCTATTTCAGTTACGAAAACAAGGAAAAGTCGATTATTGTTCTCTATTCCTATACTGAGTGAGTTAAAGGCTTTCGTAGGCATTTCAAAAGCATTTTTCACGGCAATCAAACTGGTACACATACCTTGTTACAGAAAGGTATTCCCTTGAACTAGCCATACAGATAGCGACAAATAATTTGATTTAATTTAAATTTGCCACTTTGTTTTTTTCTGATTGGTTCCGAGAGCGGGCGGTTTTTTACCATCTTGCCCGCTAATCCGGGCGGAATCAGTAGTCTATTAGGGTCGAACTTAACCTCGTTGGTGCGTTCCCTTTGCGTTCCGTGTGCGTTCCCTTAATTAATAGGCAAAAGGGTCGAGTCTATGACGTCACTCATTGTTTTATCCTAGAGTAAAAAGTGTGTTCTTTCATATTAATTAAGTGCCTAGTCAGTGCCTTCTTCCATACTAATTGAGTACCTAGTCACTGCCTTCCTGCATATTAATTATGTGCCTAGTCAGTGTCTAGCTAGCTGGGTAAAAATACCGCCATTATTAGAATAAGCTCGGGAAAAATGAATTTTGTCATACAGACAAAACTTCCGAAGGTAGAATAAAGCAAGTCCGCCAGGAAAACCGCTAAAGTAAAGCAAAACAGGCGGCTCGTGACGTCGCTTCACTAACTAGCTTTATAACCTACGCTGTATTAAAGTACTGCAATCTTGCTTTTATGCACCGTTTATTCGACATTTTTGCCTTGTTTGTAGTTTTCTTTTCCATTTTTGCCGTCTGAATCTAGATTCTGCTGTTTTTCATTGAATTTTGCCTCGCTAGTTTTCTACTTTTCAGAAAAGGTTATTGTCAACGATTGCATTTAGTTTTCAATCTTGAATAAACAACACGAACAACTTTTCCAGCAGTCGGTTATCGCCTTTTTTTATTTATTTGTTTATATACTTGTTTTGTTACCCACATCGCCTTCTTTTGCTCGAATTCATTTAAAATCTTACGGTTTTGAACTAATCTTAAAGTAATTATTCAGCCTAAGAAAATCTTTGCCGTATTTCCTTTGCTGTGGCTTTTAATATCAAGTTTGTCAAATTTTTTAGCCTTGTTTGACACTCAGATTTATTCTAAAAGAGGGCTTAATTGTGATAATATAAATTACAAGTTAAAAATCATGTTGTAATGTTTTGTTTTGAGTTTGCATTCGATCGCGCGCTTCATCAACACGAACGGCGCCCTTGTTTAACACAAATAGGTTGGAGGCTGAAGTAAAATTTTTCTGAAACCTGTAAATCTCAGTACGAAAAAAGTAAAAATGTTATTTACTGGCCTAGGTCGGTCCGTGTTGGGAAAACTGGTGTCTCGGTCCACTAGGCCTAAGCCTAATCTACTGTGATCAAGAGCCATTATGGCTCTTCAATGTGATCGAAGACGATTGCTATATTTTGGGTGTACATATAAAGCTATCAACTCGAAAATAACTAAGCCTTTCCCTCAAAACTCGCATGAGCTAACCGATTTGTGAGTTAGAAGTTTCTTGGTTGATTCAAAGTATAGTATATTAATGGGAGCTTCGCTTTTAGCCAGGGCTCAGAAATTTGTAAATTATTATTTTTTAGGGGTTGGGAAAAAGGTGAAGGTGCTTGAGCTCATGGACATAGCGTCAGCCAATAAGGACGATGATCACGTGATCCAAGTAAGAAAGTACGAAACTCTTCAAGAAGCTGTACAAAAAGCGGTGCAAATAAAAGTTGGTGAGTTAAATTTCAAATAAATTAGTCTTCATTGTTAATATCCATCATTATAGAAGACAGGTTTCATAAAACTACTCAATTGGGATGGATTAATGAATCTCCATTAAAAGTAGTCAAATTATAAAAAGAGTCTGAGGGCTCGCTTGACCTTACCTTCCGAGAACCCTAATTCACTCTTCAATTATCGTCAACCTCCTTTTTGGTACTACTAGCTTTTTTTTATTTCGCTTTGCCAACTTGGAACCTGGAACAGGTGAATCTAAACAATGTAGTCACGTTTATTTTCAAGTGCTTGTATTCTTGAATTGTGCATTTACCCTCAAACGTTTCTTTATTAAGGTTTAAATTAATAAATATAGCATTCATTGTTGAGGTAATAATCAGTTCGATGCAAATCGTTACCTTAAAATTGCTGTAACATCATTGTGAAGACAATTCCTTTAATAGTTATAGTTCCACAGAATCAATTCTTTAAGTGTTGAGAAAGTATGGCGCAATGGTACATCCTGATTGAGGTGGGTGATAAATGTGTAAGCAAAGACATTAAAAGGCGAATTGAAGACAACTATTTTATAAATTAAGTACTAAAAGTCCCAAAAATGTCTATGTTTACCACAGCTGTTTTTTTAATTCTTTAAAAAGACTATTCGTCATGCGGTGAGAGTGCTTACGATTCAAGGGGCAAAATCGTTGGAGGCAGTGAATCTGAAAGAGGGAGGTGGCCGTGGCAGATTGGAATTTACAAAACCAATAAAAAAAGTAAGTGATAAAGTTAAAAACACCTTAATATTACATGTAGGATGTAGCTCAGTCGAAGATCGAAATAGAATTACGAAAAAAACTCGCATTAAGACTACGGTTGGGAAGGGAGGAGGGCGTCAAGTTTTTCGCCAGGGTTTTTCAAAACGGTTTTTATTCAGACATTATTTTCTTCAGTAGATGATAATTATTTTATTCTTCAGACACATTTTTGAGTTTGCCGTCCAGTTATGTTTTTTTTTGTCCCCTGTGACCATTTCTTAGAAAGGGCCCATTTCGATATAATATTTAAATTCTTGTTTGCCTACGAGGCTTTGGAGAATAAAATCAATTTTTATCAATTGCTTTGTCTACTTGTAAATATTTAGCTTTAGTTGAGGTTGTTTCACGAGTTGCGTAAAATCATTTAACTACTTTGGCATATGTTAGCACTTGTCATGAAGTATTCACCGGCGGAAACGATGTTCATTTGGTGCTATTCTGTTCATGCTTAACGAAGTAGTCTAACCACGTTTTCTAGGTGGCGCGCATGAACTGTCCCTTTTGTTCTGTCAATTATCAGTGCAATTGACGATCACTGTATTGGTTTCATTCATTGCTATAGGTAGTGTTTACTTTATTTTTTCAGGTAATCTACGACTTATTTGCGGAGGTGCATTGATATCTAATCAGTGGGTTTTGACAACTGCTCACTGTTTTTATTACTGGAATCCCTTTTTGGGAAAATACACTTTTGTGGACAATACTTTACAGTAAGTTTATGCAGCTCTTCATGTTTATGCTCCATCTGATAATATGTTGATCTTGAATCATAAATCGGATGGTGAATAGACTTTAAGACACTTAGAAACAGATAAATTAGTTTCGATCAAGGAGACACGAATAAGTTAACATCTGATTAATTTGAGTCTAAATTGTGTTAACACCTTTGATTTTTTCCATGTTTTCATTCCTAATTATGATATTGGAATCATCAAAACGTTAACGGACAAGAGCTGAAGCTACCGTTCTTGGGTAGTTTCCTCCGTCAATTCCACTGTTCAACAATTAGAAGACAAGATCGTGTGCTTGTAAATTAAAGTACTTGCTTCTTTACAAGTGATTCTGGAATTTTTTTTTTTTTTTTTACTTTTCATAAAAAAATGGGTCGGTCGGGCGATGGGAAACGAAACATTTTATGGGATGGCCTTAGAGGCGATTTACATAGCAAACCAGAACGTTCGGCACGAATTCGCCGCAATTTAAGTCCTTCAATTTTTTGCCTTTTAAAAAAAGTTCTCAGAAAAAAAAAAAAAAACGAAGGTGAAGACGTGACGATCTGACAGACTTCTAACTTTAAGTGAAGTTCAAATGCTACAACTAAATTACTGAGCCTTATTGCAAGTACGGGAAATATGAAAACGATAAGAAGCACGATGGAAACTGCACCCACGTTATGAGATCTTTTGTTGCCTCGGCGACAAAGGTACGAGAGAGCGAACTCTTAGGTAGCAATTTTTTTGGATCAGGACAAGGAAAGAAAGTGAAGTGGGGTTTATGGGTTTGTAGAAGCTTGTAGTATTTCTAGTTACAGTCGCACCTCCACTAACTGCCATTTCTCTACAACCGCCACCTCTCTATAACGGCCACTTTATTTTGTCGCGGCCGACAGACCATACGTTTACTCCGGTTATTTAAACCTCTCCACAACGGCCTGATCTCTTGTCAATCAAATAACATTGGTCCTGTTTAATAGTCAAATGTTTACCTAACTATCTAATAATAACAATAGTCTTAAAAATAATAATAATTGCCTGTTTGCACTAATTTTGTCTTTGTTGTCGCTCCTGTTGTTGCTGCTCGTTGATATGGATGTTGTTTTCTTTTCTTTTTTTGCTAGTTTGTTTTCTCCTGATTTCTCTTTTGGTTCAGTATATCTCTAACGTACCTTTATATACATTTAATATTGTCCTGTACATTAGTCCTAGGCTCTAGAAACATTCTCTACTATATGTAAAACTCAGTATCATTTCTTTGTTTTATTCAAAAGTGGGTACGTGGTGGTAACACCGCGGCAAAACGTCTACGCATGCGCGAGGTTGAGCATTTCCGGTCTCTTTTTCAGTCACACTTTCCGTCAAAGTCTCCCGCGCGCTCTCGGCTTCATTCTGTGTGCAGCTTGTGGTTCAGTTGTTCTGCTTCGTGCTGCTCGTGTTTTTGACTATTTTGTAGTTATTGAAATTGCTTTTATGGATAACCAGGCACAGATCACTGAAACAATTAGTCGATTAGATTCAGAAAAGGTAAGATGATAAGAACTAAGTGTGTAATTTTGGCTAGAGCGTCAGGTAAACTGATTTTCATTCACGAAAATAAAGTTTTTGACTTTTAAAACTAAGACATAGAATTAAAACGTTATCATTGCAAGCTTGTGTATTGTAGTTCTAATTTTCAGTTTCTCAGTCTACATGTGTTAAAGCCGATTCAAACTTTATTTGGAAAACGACAACGCACAATCGCTTTGTAGTTTTGTTTACCAGTGGGTTTTACCGTGTTTTAAAACGAAACTCTTCTGGGTTGATTGCCATGAAACATAAGCTTAATTATACTTTTGAGCCGGTTGGCAGCAAGTTGACAACTCTATTTATTTATTTTTCCATTCTCAGAATCAGAGAGCAAAAGCTGGTTCAGTGGCTTTTAGAAGTCGAACTTTTCATGCCATGTATTTAGCAGCTAGAAGTTTCGTGTTTGCATGAGATGCAGCCGAGCCGCACAGTCTGAAATTATTGAAGTCTTCAACAAAAGAACAACCATGTAAAAGAATTAAATAGGCATTTTCTTGAATGAAAGTCATTTATAGGCATGTTTAGTTTCCCGGTGACTGCAGTCATCAAAGTCAAAGTTGTTATTAAATTTCGCCCATCTTTTGTTTTGAGTTCTTGTTTTCTCTGATAATAAAACAAATTATTGAACGGACTAAAATTTTATTTCCTGGTTTAAGTGTTTTTTATGATAATGATGACGTCTTTATTTTGGTTTCTTTCATAAGTATTGTTATTCTTTTCTTAGTTGTCGCCTTCTCCCAAATTAACTTATGCCAAACCAGTAGCATGCAAGAAAGCCAGTAAAAACAAATTCGTCTTGTCGAGCGCTCGCGACCTGCAAACTTCAAACATCATTTTCACCGTTGGTGCAAACAGATAACCATGTGGTGCAAAAGTTTGAGAATAGAAAAATATATAAGCTTTCGAATGAAGTGATTTTTTTGGCCCCCTTTTTTGTCTGTTTCGCCCTTTTTGCTTTTAAACTTGGCGCGACGGCAAAGTTATGCTTACGCTATTGGTTTATATACTAGACCGGAAATAAAGAGCTGACCGGATATTAAATTTTGTGCTCATGCGCATTGCGTTTTGCCGCGGTGTTCGTGGTGGTCAACTAGAAAGCTTTCGCTACTTTGACCACCACAGACATCTTATAACCCATACTGTAGTTATTTTATTTTGTAATCATCTATTGGTAACTACATTTTTCTTTCTATGTTATTCTCGGTAAATAGTGTGAAATAAATGAACCTAAACCTGAACCTGAACCTGAGCCACCTCTCCACAATGGCAACGGCCACTAGCGCATGTCCCCAACAGCTAAAATAACCTCTCGACAACGGCCAGTTTTTTTTTTCCGCGACTGATGCAAAAGTCAAGAATGGTCACGAATTGGCACGTTTATGATCAATCGAGGCAATCGTATTTCGATTTTGCTTCATTTATACATGTACCGCTGCAGTAAGCAAAAAATGTCTACTATACTTAAGGCGAATGTTGCGAACCTTGCTCGTTTTGTCACCTTAACATTTTGATTCAAGACGTAATTCAGGCTTTTTGTGTATTATCTCTACACATTATATATGATTGAATTACCATTATTATGGGACACAGTAAGCATGAACTTAGCACAAAAAAAGCGTGTCGTCCTCACTAAAAAAAATAACATATTACACCCCTACCTCCCCATAACTGTAGTATGAGCGCGTCCAGGCAAGGAACGCATGCGCAAGGGGCGAAGGCAATCTGCTCGCGGTCCTTTTCCTATGCACTTTCACTATTACTGTCTTGTACAAAAGGCCAAGACTAGAGCGGTACCCAAGTCTTAGAACAATAGCGGCCACGGCCACTCGTCTGTCCCCAAGCTAGACGTTGTGAAGAAGTTCGAATGCAGTTGCATTTTTTTTAAAGCAAATGCGACGCATGTAATTAAATAAATCCACCTACAAGCCATGCATTATCAGGGAAGGTATAGGTGATTTTTAATATGTTCTTATTCATATTTTAGGTATGAGGTTAAGGCTGGTGACCACGACTTGACAACTATAGAGAAGTCAGAACAGAAAGTCCGTCTTGACAAGATTTTTGTTCACCAAGGCTATAAGCACAGTAAATACATAAATGATATAGCTCTCGTTAAACTCAAAGAAAAGGTGGAACTAAGTGCGTTTGTAAGAACTGTGTGCCTGCCAGATAAAGTAGAGGGTGATTTGGCGAAGCCTACGAAGTACGGTTCTGTCTGTGGCTGGGGAGCGACAAAGGCCTTGAAACCTGGGGACAAACCTGAAAGTGCTGACCGATATTCAACAGTTCTTAAATACGATTCTTACCGGATTCGAAAAAATCAGTTGTGTGCAAATGCCACCACAGGAGCAGTACCTTTCAATTCAACTGTAACATTTTGTGCTGGTGACGGTAAAGGAGGAAACGATACTTGTAAGGGTGACAGTGGCGGAGCCTTTGTTCGCGCAAGAAAAAGAGGCAAAGACATCCGATGGATTGCTACTGGCCTTGTAAGCTGGGGGGAGGGTTGTGCACAAGAGAATCACTACGGATACTACACAAGAGTCTACTCATTTATTGACTGGATTAAAAAGACTCTCGATAAACACACTGACCCAGATGAGGAAATTGCATAGTCAAAACATACATGTGTACTCTTTTTTTCTTTTTTAGCTTTTTTAAGAGCTATTTTGTAAGCCAACATTCCTTAGCCTCTAGATTGCGTCTGTATTAAAAACAACAACAAAACAAAAACAAAAAACAAAAAAAGTCAATTTTAGTTTATGCCTTATCAAAGCTTGTTGTAGTAAATCGTATTCAATAATTAAAATGATTGTTCGTTATTTTGCTCCTTTGCTTTCCGTCGAACTTTAACAACAATACCTTTCTCAAACCAATCCATTCCACAAAACAACCTTAGACTCGTGCATTCAGAAAGTTTCAACATTGTATAAGTTGGGGTGGGGGAGAAAGTGCTGAGAGATATATTCCAAAAGATAGCACGTTCGAGCTGGGTTCAAATTTTGAGGATTGTTAGATAACATAGAGACGAACCTAGACTGCAAAACAGTCCTTATTTTTGCGTATTCAAGTATGCGCGAGCAGTCAAAAAAAAGGCTCGCGCGCTTCTCGCGCGCGTTAGACTCTTACGCCACACTTTACCGTTTTGTTTAATGATTTTGAGAAAAAAACCCGATTTTTTTGCAGTCACGAACCTGTAAACATTTCTTTCAAAAAATATCCTGTAGACAGTTAGTTATTACAAAAAGAGACAAAATTCCACAGTTTTGGCTTTTGCAAAAATCCTATCTATAGTATTATTTAGCATTATTCTGTCGTTCTCTAAACACAATTGTTTCTCCCTATTAAATAATCCTGATTTTTTGTAACTTGGTCTTACGACTAGTTTTTGAGAAAAAAGCCTTTAAAGGTCTAGATTCCAGTTCCTTTTTGAACTTGGTCACTAGATTTTACGTTATACGACGCAATAAATTGTTATCAGAGGTTATGTGAATATTACATCAATTGCAGCAATTAACAATTCAGTAATGATACGTAAATCTTTAGTTGCTTAAAATGCTCCAATTTTAAAAAGAAAAAGTCGATAGTTTTCATCTGAAAACTGTTGTAAGCCACCTTAATAGGTTTTAGAAAAAAACGAGAGAAGAGGACGAAGAGCGAAAGGAGATGTATCGGTAATGATACACAGTTATATTTATAATAGGTTCTTTACAATTTTCAAAATTTTGGTGGGCTGGTGTAAATGGCAGCCCTTTCCATGAACGGGGGCTGTTACAATTGACCACTCCAGAAAATACCATAACATACCATCGGCTCTTTGTTTGTTACCCCAAAAGTTTGCATAAGCATTGTCTTCGGTTTCTTTTGAGAGTTGAAATGGTCCTAAGGGAAACTGAAAACAATGCTTATGAAAAATTTGGGGTGACAAAAAGCATCATAGTATGTTATGGTTTTTCTGGAGTGGTCAATTCTCCACTCCAGAAACTTTAAGGGGCAAGGGTACAAGATTTCGGCGCAACGATTCCTGGGGTCGTTTGGGTGGACTAGCGTTAATTATGATTGTGACATATTTTCACCGGGGTTCCCGATAAGAATGCTCGGGCTAAGATAAGATATGGGAGAATCAGCCTATC